>JAVKTM010207746.1:0-15444 GCA_032200785.1 Phataginus tetradactyla | reverse complement strand
TGTAGCAGGTGTGGGGGTGGGGTGGGGGGATACGGGGAAGGCAGTATAATTCAGAGAAGACATGTAGTGATTCTATAACATCCTTCTACGCTGATGGACAGTGATTTCAATGGGGTATGTGGTGGGGACTTGATAATAGGGGGAGTTTTTTCTTACTGTGCTTCAAATAAATAGAAAAAATATTTTAAAAATGATATTTTCATGAAGTCCAAATTATCTTTTTTTCTCATGCCTTTGGTGTCATATCTAAAAACCCATTGTCAAGTCCAAGTCATGAATATTTACCTCTGTTTTTTTCCTAGACGTTTATGGTTTTAGCTCTTTTATTTAGGTTGTTGATTGATTTTGAGTTAAATTTTATATATGGTGTGAACTAAGGTTCCACGTTCATTCTTTTTTATGGATATTCAGTTGTCCCAGTACCATTACTTAAAAAGACAGTTCTTTCCCTACTGAGCAGTTTTGCACCCTTGTAAAAATTCAGTTGGCTATAGATGTAAAGTTTATTTCAGAACTCAGATTTATTCCATTATTCTACATATAATCCTTATGCCAGGACTATTTTGATCACTACAGCTTTGTAGTGAGTTTTGACATTGGGAATATAAGTCTCCTGATCCTGTTCTTTTCTTTCAAGGTTTTTTTTTTTTTTTTTAGTTATTTGGGACCCTTTGCAATTCCATATGAATTTCATGAACTTCTTTACCATTTCTGCAAAAACTACCACTGGAATTTTGATATGGATTGCATTGAATCTGTAGACTACTTTGGGCATATTGCAATCTTAACAATATATATTAAGTGTTTCAATCCATGAACATGGGCTATTTCTCATTTATTTACATCTTTAATTTCTTTCAGCAATGTTTCAGTCTTCAGTGTACAAGTTTTTCATCTACTTAAATTTATTCCAAGGTGTTTCATTCTTTGAATGTTACTATAAATGGAATGGTTTCCTTAATTTCCTTTCTGGATATTAATTACTGGTGTATAGAAACACTGATATTTGTGTGTTTATACCATATCCTGAAATTTTCTGAATAATTTGTTAGATCATGTTATTGTATGGCTTTGGGACTTTTTCATATGTAAGATCATATTGTTATGAATAAAGATAGTTTTACTTCTTCCTTTCAAATTTGGATTCCTTTTATTATTTTTTTCTTGCCTAATTCATCTGGCTAGAATTTCTAGTACAATGTCGAATAGCAATGATGGAAGCAGGGATCCTTGTCTTGTTCCTGATATTAAGGGGAAAGCTGCTGGTCTTTCATCACTGATTATGACATTAGCTGTGGGTTTGTCATAAATGTTTGTTGTTATGTTGAGGAAGTTCCCCTCTATTCCTAGTTTCTAAGTATTAATTATGAAATGATATTTGACTTTGTGAGTATTAATTATGAAATGATATTTGACTTTGTGAAATGCTTTTTCTGCATTTCTGTCAAATGAGATGATCATGTGATTTTTTCCCTCTATCAATGTCATTTATTAAACTGATTTTCTTATGTTGAAAAGAAACAAAGAAACACTTGCATTCCAAACTTTTGTACATTAAAGGATGTTATCAGAAAAATGAAAAGACAACTTACAGAATGAGAATGTTTGCAAAGCATGTATCTAGCAAAAGTCTAGCATCCAAAATTATATAAAGAACTCTTACAACTCAACAACAAAAAAACAATCTAATTAAGAAACAGGCAGAGTACTGCAGTAGATACAGAAAAATAGAATATATACAAATATACATATAGATAACAAGAACTTGAAAAGATTCTCAATATTATTAGTCATTAGGGAAATGCAAATGAAAACCACAATGAGATAGCTCTTTACATCAATGGGAATGGCGAGAAAAAAAAAAAGGAAAAGAGCAAGTGTTGGTTAGGATGGAAAACTTGGAACGTTTACATTGCTGGTTATAATGTAAAATGTTTAAGCCACTGTGAAGAAGAATTTGCTCATTCTTTATAAAATTAAACATTGAATTGCCATGTGACCCAGCAATTCCTAAGAATAGACCCCAAATAATTGAAAATAGATACTCAAACAAATAATACTTGTACATGAATGTTCATATCAGCACTATCCACAATAGCCAAGAAGTGGAAATAGCCTGAATGCTCATCAATAAATGAGTAGAAAAACAAATTGTAGTGTATCCACACAATGGAATATTATTCAGCCCCAAAAACAAATGTAATATTGACATATGCTAAGATGTAAATGAAACTTAAACAGCATTATGCCAAGAGAAAGAAGCTAGACAAAAAGGACACATATTGTGTGATTCTGTATATGAAATATCCATAATAGAAAAATCCCTAGAAACAGAAAGCAGATTGGTGGTTACTAAGAGCTAGGAGTTGGGGGAAATGAGGAATAATTGCTTAATAGGTACAGTGTTTTATTTTGGAGCAGTGATAATGTCTTAAAACTAGAAAAAGGTGATGCCTGAGCAACATTGTGAATGCCCAGAATGACATTGATTTGTTCCCTTTAAAATGGTTAATTTTACCTTATGTGAATTTCAGTCCAATAAAATTTCAATAAATAATATTTGTTATAATTATTAGTCATCTTATTCTGACATCCCATTTATCATGCATTTTTATATTGGTCGCCTTTAAAAATTGAATCATCCTAAATACAGAGGAAGCTCTAGGTGAATTCAAATTAGCCATTATTTTTACACATCATTTTTGCATCTATTTTTTTATTACTATTATTTCAGAAACAAAATTAATCTGTGTATTGGATAGATGGTTTTGCTAACCAGGAGTGCCATATGGAGTCCAGACCCCAAAATAAAAACAAAAAACCAAAACAAACAAAAATAAACCATGTTTTAGATGAATTCTGCTATCATACTCTCATTTTGAACTTTGTCACCTGACGTGCATCTTGAATTCTATTTTCTTGCACAGACTTTTTAAAATTAATAAATTATTTTCAGAACAGTTTTAGGATCACAGGAAAATTGAGCAGAAATTAGAGTTTCCTCTCTCTCCCTGTCCACAAACAAACTTCCCCACAATCAACATCCATCACAGAATGGTAGATTTGCTACAATTGATGAACCTATATTGACATATGGTGAACACCTGAAGTCCATAGTTCACATTAGGGTTTACTCTTGGTGCTGCATATCCTATGGATTTTTAAAAAATGTGTAATGACATGTCTTCACCATTGTAGTATCACACAGAATAGTTTCCTACCCTAAAAGCTTTGCCTGTTCATGGCTCCTTCCCTCTTAACCTCTGGAAACTAATAATACTTTTACTGTCTTTACAGGTTTTATCTTTTCCAGAAGAATATCATATAGTTGGAATAACAATATATGGCCTGTAAGATTGTTCTTTCATTTAGTAATATACATTTTAGGTACTCCCCTGCCTCTTCATGGTTTGATAGCTCATTTTCTTTTAGCGCTGAATAGTAGTCCCTTGTATGGATGTAACATACTTTATTTATCCATTCATCTACTAAAGGACATCTTGGTTGCTTCTAAGTTTTAGCAATTATGAACAAACTTTCTATAAATATCCATGAGCAGGTTTTTGTGTGGACATAAGTTTTCAATTCATTTGGGTAAATACCAAGGAGCACAACTGCTTGATCATATGGGAGGACTATATTTAGTTTTGTTAGAAACTGCAAGTCTTCCAAAGTATCTGTAACATTTTGCATTGGACAATGCCTGTTGCCCCACATCATGGCATTTGGTGTTGTCAGTATTCTGGATATTGGCCCCTCTAATAGGTGTTTTGATTTGCATTTCCCTAATGACAGGTAATGTGGAGAATCATCGTGGAATAAGCATTTTCATACGCTTACTTATCATCTATATATCTTCAGATGTGGTATATGTTAAGGTCTTTGTTAGCCCATTTTTTTCATCAGGTTGTGTTACTATTTTTAATAGTTCTTTGTATATTTTAGATACAGTCCTTTATGATGTGTCTTTTGTGAATATTTTCTCTGATTATGTGGCTAAGTCTTCTCACTCTCTTGACATCTTTTACAGAGCAGAAGTTTTTAATTTTAATGAAATACAGTGTGTCAGTTATTTCTTTCATAGATCTGCACCTTTGCTATTGTGTCTAAAAAATTATTACCACAACCAAGGTCATCAAGGTTTTTCTCCTATATCTTCTAGGGAATTTTATAGCTTTTTGTTTTACATTTAGGTATGTGATCCATTTTGAGTTAATACTGTGAAGGATATAGGTCTGTGCTAGATTCTTTTTTGTTTTATTTTGTTTGCATGAGGATGTCCAGTTGCTTCAGCACCATTTGGTGAAAAGATTACTCCATTGTATTTCCTTTTCTTCTTTGCCAAAGATCACTTGACTATATTTATGTGGGTCTCTATTCTATTCCATTGGTCTGTTTGTCTATTTTTTTGTTCCCAATACCACATTGTTCTGATTACTGAAGCTTTCCTTGAAGTCACAGAGTGTCAGCCTTCCATCTTTGTTCTCCTTTAGTATTCTGTTGGTTATTCTGAGTCTTTTGCCTCTCCATATAATCCTTAGAAGCAGTTTGTCAATATCTATGAAACAACTTGCTGGGATTTTGATTGGGATTGCATTGAATTTGTAGGTTAAGTTGGGAAGAACTGATACATTGACAATATTGAGTTCTTCTCTGCATGAACATGGAATATCTTTCTATTACTCTAGTTCTTCTTTGACTTCATTCATCAGTTTTGTAGTTTTCCTATATAAATTTTGTACATATTTTGTAAGATTTATATACCCAAGTATTTCATTTTTGGAGAGGTGCTAATATAAATGGTATTATGTTTTTAATTTCAAATTCCACTTGTTTATTGCCATATATAGGAAAGGAATTGACATTTGTGTATTAACTTTGTATCCTTTAAATTTGCTAAAATTGCCTATTTGTTCAGGAAATTTTTTCAGTTCTTTGGATTTTCTATACAGATGATAATGACATCTAAGAGCAAAGAGAGTTTTTTCTTCCTAATCTATATATCTTTTCATATCTTTTCCCCCTCTTTCTTGTCTTATTCCTTTAGCTAGAACTCCCAATATTATGTTCTAAAGGTGGTGGGAGGGGACATCTTTGATTTAATTTATACCTGATATTAGTGGGAAAGCTTGGAGTTTTGTACCATTAATCATGACATTAGTTGTAGGCTTTTTTGTAGATTGTCTTTAACGAGTTAAGGAATTTACTCTCTATTCCTTGTTTGCTGAGAGTGTTTATCATGAATGGGGTGTTGGATATTGTCAAATGCTTTTTGTGCATCAGTTGAGATGATCACATGAATTTTCTCTTTTAGCCAGTTGATTGTAGCTAAAAGGCTGAACCAGTTTCATGTACCTGGTATAAATCCCACTTGGTCATGTTGTATAATTATTTTTTACACATTATTGGATTTGATTTGCTAATATTTTGTTGAGGATTTTTGCATGTATATTCATGAGGTATTGTTATGTACATTTTTTTCTTATAATTTATTTGGTTATCATCTTAGGGTAATGCTAACTTCATAAAATGAGTTTAGAAGTATTCCCACTGCTTCTATCCTCAGGAAGAGATTGTAGAGAATTGGTAAAATTTCATTTTAAATGTTGGATGTAATTCATAAGTGAACTCATCTGAGCCTGGTGCTTTCTGTGGTGGAAGGTTATTACTAATTATTGATTCAATTTCGTTAAGATATAGGCCCATTCAGATTGTCTATTTCTTAAGTGAGCTTTGGCAGATTTTATCTTTCAAGGAATTGTTGCATTTCACTTAGCTATCAAATTTGTGGGCATGGAGTTGTTCATAATATTCTTTTATTATCCTTTTGATGTCAATGGAATGTGTAGCAATGTCCCCTCTTTTTTTTTTTAATCAGATATCAGTGTTTGTGTCTCTTCCTCCTCTTCTTTTTTCTTTGTGAGCCTGGGTAAAAGACCTCTCATTTTCATTGATCTTTTCAAGGAACTGCTCTTGTTTTTTCTTAAATTTTATTACTTTCCTGTTTTAGATCTAATTGATTTCTGCTCTGTTATTTTAAAATTTCTTTTCTTCTGCTTACTTTGGATTTAATTTTCTCTTTTTTTTTCTACCTCTTAAAATGGAAGCTCATATTATTGTTTTTAAATCTTCCTTATCCTTTCAAATATATTAATTCCATTTCCCTAAGTACTGCTTTCACTGTATCCCACAAATTTTTATAGGCTGTATTTTCACTTTCCTTTAATTCAAAATATTTTTAAGTTTCTCTTGTGATTTTTTTCTTTGACCCATATATTATTTAGGATAACGTTACTTAATGTCCAAGCATTTTGGACAGTAAGCAAAGTGTCTATTTATTTTCCAGGTATCTTTCTGTTATTGATTTCTAGGTTAATACCTTATGGTCTGAAAACAGACATTATATTACTTCTATTCTTAAATTTTAAGGTATATTTTATGACTCAGAATGTGGTCTTGGTTTTTTTCCAGTTTATTGAGAAATAACATATATATCACTGTGTAAGTTTAAGGCATATTTGGTTGATTTACATATATTATGAAATAATTACCACCATAGGTTCAACTAACATCCATCATATCATATAAATACCATGGAAAGGAAAAGGAAGAAGTAAAGAAAAAAGAAAAAGGTGTTTCTTTTGTGATGAGAACTCTTAGGATTTACTTTCTTAACAACTTTCTTATATAGCATACACATGTTAACTATAGTCATCATGTTTTATATTACATCCCTAGTATTTATGTATCTTATAACTGGGAGTTTGTACCTCTTGACACCCTTTGCATGACTTCTATTCTTCAACTTTGTTATGGTGTGTTTTATGTATGTGATCTGTGTTGGTTCATGTTTTATGTGAGCTTAGAAGAATGTTTTCTGCTTTTGGAAGAAGTAGTCTACAAATGTTGATTATATACAGTCGATGTTGCTTTTGATTTAAGATATGTCCTTACTCATTTTCTGCCTGCCTAATCTGTCCATTTTCAATAGAGGGGTGTTAAAGCTTCCATCTATAATAGTGGATTCATCTATTTTTCTTTGCACTTCTATCACATTATGCCTCAGCTTCTTATAGAAAACATACAATTGTATTTTACTTTTTCATTCATTATGGCAATCTCTTTCTTTTAATTGGTATATTTAGACCATTGATGTTATTGATATCTTTGGATTAATATCTACCATATTTGTTCCTCTTTCCTATTTGTTGCCCTTACATTTCTCCTGTTTTGTCTTCTGCTTTTTATGCCTTTTTTGGTTTTAATTGAGCATTTTATATAATTCTATTTTCTCTTCTTTCTTAGCACATCATTTATAGTTCTTTTAAACTTTTTAGTGGTTATCCTGGAGTTTGCAATATACATTTACGACTATCCAAGTCTACTTGGATAGTCAAACAATACTAGATTGCTTCATTTGTAGTACAAGTGCCTATAAACAACAAAATATTTCTCTTCCCCCTGTCCCTTGTATCACTGCCATCATTCATTTCACTTATACATAATCGAAAACATTGTTGCTATCATTATTTTGAAAAAACTGTTATCTGTTAGATCAATTAAGAATAATACAACTAAATTTTTAAATTCACCTTTACCTATACATTATTTGATGCTCCTCCTTTATGTAGATTTGAGTTTCTGACCTATATTATTTTCCTTCTTTCTGCAGAACTTATAACATTTCTTGTAAGGCACGTCCACTGGCAATGATCTCCTCAACTTTCGTTTGTCTGAGAAAACCTTTATTTCTCCTTTACTTTTGAAAGATAATTTTGTAGGGTAAAGAATTTTAGGTTGTTGGGTTTTTTCTCAATACTTTAACTATTTCACTCCATTCTTTTTGTTTGCACAGTTTCTTTGGAGAAGTTCATGTAATTCTTATCCTTTCTACCCTAGAGGTAAGGTGATTTTTTTTCCTCTTCGGCTTCTTTCAAGGTTTTTTTTTCTCTACCTTTGATTTTTTGAAGTTTGAAAAGGATATGTTTACATATAGTTTTTTGGGTCATTATCCTGTTTGGATAAATCTTTTCTGGATCTGCGGGTTGGTTTCTAACATGATTTGGGGGAAAATTCTTAGTCCTTAGTGCTTCAAATATAATTGTTTCTATTCCCTCTTCTTTTTTTCTCTTTCTGGTATTCCCAATATGTATATGTTATACTTTTGTAGTCCCACAGTTCTTTGATATTCTGCTCTATTTTTTCTCAGTCTCTTTTTCTCTTTGATTTTCAGTTTAGGAACTTTCTATTGCCATGTCTTCAAACTCAGAGATTCTTCCCTCAGCTTTGTCCAGCCTAGTAATGAGCCCATCAAAAGCACTTTTCTTTTATATTGCACTAAGTCTCCAGCATTTCATTTTATTCTTTCTTAAAATTCCCATATCTCTGCTTATGTCATCCATCTGTTCTTATATGTTGTCTGCTTTTCCATTAAAGCCCTTGGCATAGTAATCATAGTATCTTAAAGCCCTCGTCCAGTAATCCCACTACCCCAGCCGTATCTGACTCTAGTTCTGATGTTTGTTCACTCTCTTCAAACTGTGGGGTTTTTTTTTGCCTTTTAGTCTCCCTTGCAAGTTTTTGTTGAGAAACAGGTATGATCTACTGGCTAAAAGGAGCTGCAATTAATAGGCCTTTAGTAATGTAGTAAAAAAGTGTGGGGTGGAGGGCGGAGCATTCTCTAGTCCTATGATTACATGTCCGTCTTCTGGTGAGCCAGTGCCCCTGTGCTGTGAACTTCATATATAATTTTCTGTTTCTTTTTTTCCCCCATATTTAGATTGGACAGGATGGCTAGAGGGAGCTAGAGTTGGGTGTTCTCTTTCTCCCATCTAGGTTAGATTCTTACATAACCTCAGCAAGGTTAGGCTCTAGGAAAATAGTTTCTGCTAGGAGGAGACTTTGCTAAGAGGATTTGAAGTCTCTGGCATATTTCAAGATGATTCCTTTCTCCCTTCTTATGCTGGGAGCAAGAGAAGAGTCTTCTCTATATTCACTGTGTAGACCTGATAGAGATCCTCAAAGTAAACTAATGTAAGTTTGGGGGTGTCCCTAGGACTGGGTCCCCTGGAGATTCTATTTCTCAGGTTTGTGTACACTGAGCCTCCAGAATTTCATCAATTACAGTTCAGGTTTTCCTGCCCTGGTGCTTGTTTCCATTGAGTTTCCTTCTCGGAATTCTTGCTTGGATAAGTTGCAATTCTCTATATCCACCTGTCTTTCTCAATTTGGAGCAGTGGTTTTCCCTGTGACTTTACCTCTCATAGATCTGAGAGGCATTGTTGAGTTTTCAGTTTATTCAGAATTTTACTTGTTATTAGGATAGAATGAGAAGTCTTATCTCTATATTTGTTGTATTGGTAACAGGAAGTATCTGCTCCATATACCGTTAAGCTAAATTATTTGGCGCCTTCAAGTTTAGACCTGTGTCTTGTTGAACTAAACTTTTATCATAATGCAATGATCTTTTTCATTTTGGGTTATAATTTTTTCTTAAAAGACTATCTAGTAGTTATACAAGTTTTATTTAAATTAATATTTGCTGATACATATTTATCAATTCTTGAACTTTCAAACTTTCTACATACTTATACTTTATCTGTCTCCAGTGTATAGTAATTTATTTAATGTCCACTTGGTCTATTTTTATTTCTTCCCTGGACAATTTAGTCTTTTTAAAAAATTTTTATAGCTACCATTATGTTCAGATTATTATTTTTTGCTAACTTGATTGTTTACCTTCAATTTGATGTGCATTTTTTCTGTGTGTTTCCTTTTGTCTTTATTTGAATTGATTGATGTTTTACCCTCCTTCCACTCATCCATTCTATTTATATTTTTATAAGTTTTAAATGTTAATAGTCTCATAATATATAGTTAAGATCTAAGGTAAATGTTATATTCTATATCAAATAATAAAAATAAAATGACTTAAACTAAATTATATTACTTTTGTGTTATGTACTATCATTGACCCTTGAACAACACAAGGGTTAGGGGTTCTAACTCTCCATGCAGTCCAAAATCTACATATAAGCCTTAACTCCTGCAAAACTTTGCTACTAATAGCTAGTGTAGTAGTAGGAATGAAGACTTACCTTACTGATGACAAATTAACCCATATTTTGTATATTATATGCATTTATACAATAAATTAAGCTAGCAAAAATAATTTTTTACCAATTGTTGCAACTGTCCAGAATTTCCAATATATTGAAAAAAAATTTCATTTTTAAAAAACAAAGCACCCAAATTGGTCAGATAGTTACATACACACACACACACACACACACACACACACACCCTTAAGTTATATGTGTTAACTCATACATATAACATTTTAATTGTATGGTATTTCTATTTTATTTCAAACTCTCCTTTGAGGCTCATTTTCTTCCTTCCTGAAATATATTCTTAGTAGTTTTTTCATGATGACTTGATGGCAGAGCAATTTTTTTCTCCCTGCCAAACAATTTGTATTTTATCTTTTTCCTTAAAATATAGTTTTACTGCCAATTTGATGTTGGTAGTTATTTTCTATCAGTATATTGAAGATATCTAATAGTACCCAGATTTATATGTTTGCTCTGGGGACATCTGCTGCTAGTCTCATGGTCACACATTTGTAGGTCATTTGTTTTTTCTTGACACTTTTCAGATGCTCCCTTTGTGTATGGTGCTATGTCACTTCATTATGGTGCTGTGACTTCTTATTGTGAGGTAAGTCAGTCCTTCCTTTCTTTATTCTTCCTGTATGTTGTTTTTTTTGTTACTGTTTATGTCCTGGAAAATTCTCAGATAATAACTTTTTAATAATTCATTTCCTATGTTCTATTATTCCTTCTGGAACTCCGATGAGGCACATATCTTTTCACTTTGTCACCCATGTCTATAAACTTTTCTGTTGTATTTAATATGTTTTGCTATTACATTCTGCAGAGTGTTTTCAAAACTGTTTTTCAGTCGCTATTTCTTCAGCTCATCTAATGACTAGCATTGATGCATTTGAATCTTTAATCTCTATTGTGAAATTATTTTTTTGCAAGCTGTATTTGTTTCAGATCTGGTTATTTTAATATTATCTAACTCCTTGCTCAGTGTTTCTGGCCCCTCTTATATATCCTTAAACATGCTTTGTATTATATCTTATCATTTTAATATTGTCAGTCAATGTTAGCCTGGTTTAACTTTATGTTGTATCTTCTGGCTTTCACTCATACTGGATTCTTTCCTAATTTACTTTGTGATTTTATTTTTATGTCGGTATATGATTCTTAAACCTATCTGTGAAAATTATTTGAGATCTGGCTTTCTCAGAGTTTTTTTCTGTTATTCACCTGGGAAAATTTTAACGTGAGACTATCTAAAACTGAATACTCTGGATTTTGGGAGGCCCCAGAAATAGTGAATATTCTATCCTCAAACACAGGTTTTACTGCCTCTTGATTGTGAATTTTAATGAACATTACTTACATTTTTCCTAATTAATCATCCTCTTTTATCTCCTTGTTTAAATTCTGATGCATCTGTTTCAAGTCTAGGTAGTAATCTTGAGAATGCTTTTTCTGATCAACCAGTCCTAAACATAAACTCGTTAAGGTGCCCTCAGGAAGGTGCATTATACTTTTCTTAGCCATTTTGACACTATATTTCAATTATCTGAAACCTTCCTGAGAGTAGGCACTATAACATTTTCTATCCTCGTATCCTCAGGGCTATGCATGGTCCTTGACACATATTAGACATGTAATAAGTCTGTTGAATAAGTAAATAAGTACACTTCAAAATCAATAAAAATAAAAATACTCCCCCTCTTTGCTGATGACTTGATCTTAGCATCACATTTCAGGACTAATTTAAAGAATAATTGAACATATTTACCAATTTCTGTCATCAGGAAGAGCTAAAAACTAATTACTGATCAAACCAAAATAATCGATATTGGCAGAGACTTTTCAGTATTACCAAAATGGGTAATACTAAACAACATAGTCAACAAACTCAATCATCCAGTTATGTGGGGATGATGGAATGTGCAATGTAATCATCCCAGTGGATTTGTTTGCAAGCAATTCTTTCCAAAAGCCAAAGTTAATGTCAGTAGAAAAGAACAATTAGTAACTCCTCAAAGACTCTCTGATCTTGACTTTCATCTGACATCTCTCACACACAATTTGGGGATCTCAGGGAGGTGGCAATTGAACATATCTAAAATTGTTGTTGTGAGGAAGTAGGGATTTTTGTCTGTTGGTGCTTTTGCTGAACAAATATGTAAAATGTGGTTAGTTTCCTAAAGCAAGTATCCTTGATTTATATCAGT
Source organism: Phataginus tetradactyla (assembly GCA_032200785.1). Classification (NCBI taxonomy): domain Eukaryota; kingdom Metazoa; phylum Chordata; class Mammalia; order Pholidota; family Manidae; genus Phataginus; species Phataginus tetradactyla. The sequence goes on along the minus strand of JAVKTM010207746.1, from coordinate 3,125 downwards.
TTGTCATCTACACCCTGGGTTTCTCAAGTTTTCACTGTTCTTTTGATTAATAACACAAAATACTTACACTCTAATCACTCTCCAGCTTTTCCTCCTGTGCCAAAAATCCAACTAACAGATCAAATAACATTCAAAGGGAAAGTATGAGCCATGTTAACTATTCATTCCTTTAGATTCCAGAATCTCCATCTCATCACATCAGAGTGTCTGAAAGTCACTCACATGGAGTTTACTACCTTGGCTGGCTATAGAGAAACCTTTACAGAACTGTGCTTCAGTTATACATCTTTGCTCTTTATTGAGGCCAGTGTAAGAGATGGACATGAGGAACTTGTAGTTGAAGTCAGAGCTTATTCTAATCCTGTGCTACAGATTTCTGTTTATTGATTCAAGTGATATTTATTGAGCACTTTTGTCAAGAAAAATCATATTTTCTAGAACCAGTAGGCTATCATTTATTAGGTAACTCAGACTATATTGTATATTGAGTTTAGTTCTTTACTTTTGCTCCCAGAAAGCTTGGAACAAATTTTAGGGCTCATTTGCAGTTAATCCTTTAACCTAGCATTTCTGGTGCAAGTCTCTCTGCTCTACTGTTTTCATGCCCTTAAAACCTCCATTCTCTTCCTTGGCTCTTATTATTTTAACTTTATTCATACAGTCTTATTTCATTTTAAACATTTATATTTACTGACCTAAACACAGACATGGTTATAATAATAAATAGTGGTACATCTGCATAGCACCTTTATTCTTTATCAACCAGAAGTCCAGGACGTGATTAAAAGTCTTAAAGGTCATGGTGAAATACACCAAGTATTTCTGGCTTAAATGAACTTAATGTCAGATGGAAACTAGAGTACCTGGGCCATTCAAATTCAAACTCCTACACAATGGAGCTATTTTTATAAGGCTTACTGCCTTTCCTCAGTTCTGTTGTATCTTGGGATTCGATGAAGGAGCTTTGCTGAAATGACACCTATAGTTGCCTATAGAATGACAAAAGCCATCATTCTATGCTGCCACCATCTTTTGTTCAATAAAAACAGTTCAGAAATCAAAAGCATTTTTTTTTTGCCAGTAGGACATGATGGTAAAATGGGTTACTTAAGTTTCTATATCATGTTAAGGTGAAATAAGACCTGTAAATATCAATGTAAAGGCTTTTAATAAAGATTCATTTATATATTATCTGCAAAGAAGGTATCATGATGACTTATTGAAACAAAACATAAATGATTTTGAATAGGCATAATGACCTGCAGCACAGCAATAAAGAGGGCAGAGATTTTAGAAAGAGATTAGAAATATCCTACCTTATAATTACATAGACTATAGAGTTATGTGGATCATTCACATAATTATCTCCTTCAATTATCACAATGTTGTGAAGAGGCTCGGGCAAGAATCATTATCTAAGATTCCAAGGTTAAGAGAAGCCAACTCTGATTCTAAATTCAGTGACAAAACAATTCAAATAAGTAAACTAGATTTACTTGGATCATTATATGTATTACTAAAATGATATATAATAATTAATAAAGGCTAGTTACAATGAGTGAAAACATATTTTAGGAATAATGATTATAATTGGGGAGTGTAGAGGGGAATGAGATAGAGAACTGTTGTATCTATAACATGCCATTAAAAATATGTAATAAATAAACATGGAAAAAGCTTTTAATCTGAATTGTGAGTATATAAGTGTGTGACCCAATATCTTATTGGAAGGAAGGAAGGAACGAAGGAAAGAAAGAAGGAAGGAAGGAAGGGAGAATATTTATTTGAAGGAGGAAGGTGTTTGAATATTTATTTCAAATAATTAAACTTAGTAAAAATCTCTGATGTCTTTGTAATTGCATGATTTATCCATGGTCACATTATGATAGGGGTTCTAGTAGTTTGATTGGTGTCCCCCCACAAAGTATGTCCATCATGAATATCAGAATGTGACTTTATCTGGTAATAATAAAAAATAATTTAATATACATTTATAACAAATAATAAAAAATTTGGTGATTTGTTACAGCAACTCTAGGAAGCTAATTCATGGGGAAATATAGTACCTATATTTCTACACAGTACATCTTGTACTTAACTTTAGAGAGATTCCAGGAAACCAAAGTAGCAAAGATTCAGGCCTGCCAACTTCTGTCATATCATGAGTCATGTATATGTACTTGGGGCCATTTTTAAATGTACAGGAAACAGTGCCTTTTCAAGGCAATAGAGATAAATGATTTCCTGGAAGATGGTAAGGAAAAGAATGCTCTTTTCCATTTAAAGATGTTCAGAAAAATTTCCAGATTTCTCAGTTAACTTCTTTTACCATTTGTGGGACTGATACAGAAATTGAACCCAGGTTGCCAAGTGAATCCCACACTTGAGTAACTCCTGTCCTGGGTGGAAAATGATGAAATATGGGACCCTTAGGAGCTTTGATATGAGCCCAGGGTCATATTGAAAATTAAAATGAGCATGAGGTCAGTGCTTCTGCTTTGGCCAGTATGATTCCAGATCTGAGAACATGGAAAATCACTGGAGATAAAATAGGAAAATCTGTAGGCTGATTGGCTTTGCTGACCCCTCTCCCGGTGGAGACAGGGCTGGACCTGGAAGCCTGCAGCTCAGAACTGCCACCTCTCTGGCCCTTGCAGCTGAGCACTGCAGGACAGGGGCAGCGTGTGTCCTTGGCTGCTGGCTGGCCAGGGCTGAGTCTCAGCTGGCAATGGCAGAGAGGCTTGTCTGGCACTTCCCCACCTTCTTGGCAGGAAGACCCGAGAAAAACATCAGCTTTGGAACAAGCTGTGCACTGGCAAAGTGCAGTTCACTGCTGTGTGAACAGCAAATCACTTTTCCATCTGTTTGTGAGCCTTGCATGTGTGCTACAGGTTGGTGGGTGTAAACAATCCACCCTTGCTCTTTGGTCTTGCTTCCCAAGTAATCGATGTGTCTGAAGATGACTCAGGTTGCCCATCAAACCACTGGTATTTTACCTGAGTGAGCCAAAGGTCTTAGCTCTCATCTTCCTCCCTCCCTCCCTGCCTGCCTTCCTCCCTCCCTTCCTGCCTTCCTCCCTCCCTTCCTCCCTTCCTGCCTTCCTGCCTCCCTTCCTGCCTGCCTGC
>JAVKTM010207743.1:0-13968 GCA_032200785.1 Phataginus tetradactyla | reverse complement strand
GCTGCCTCAGATAAAATCAGGATTTTTTTTTTTTTTTTTTTGCCGCATCTCTGTTGCCTGATACGGCCAGACACAGGCCGCTCAAAGTGATGGGGGTCTCAGATCCCGGCAGTCGTCCAAACACAAGATTTGGGCTTTCCAAAACTAAATGAATAAGCCATGCCTTCACAAGTATAGTTTTCATGAAGACACCCCCTTCATGACTGACATTTGGAAACAGACCATCTTTCCGAGAACTGACACCACAGGGGCGGACCTCACAGGTCACAGACCCCCGCAGGGCCGATGACATTCCCGAGCCCCACACAGCAGGACTTGCTCTTCTGCAGGGCTGTGAAGGAGGCCTGGCCCCCCAGGCTGGGTGGGGACTGGATGCTGACGGCCGTCAGCTCCTTTCCCAGGCGTCCACCCACCTTCCACAACGCGCACGAGGGGCGTCCGTGGCCTCACGCACTGCTGCATGTGTCTCCGCTCGAGCTGGGGTCCTCCCCGGGCGGCAGTGCGGCCCGCCTCCGTGCCTTGCCATCTTCCTGTCCCCAGTGGAAGATGCCAGTGCTGTCCTGGCACCCCTCTTCCTGACCCTGAAAGAGGGTCTTCTGGGGGGAGTGCAGAGCGAGAGTGAGGTCCCAGGGCTGTGCGGGCTGCTCTGCTGCCCAGGACACTGCCCAGGCCTGCGCAGTACGGGCCCTGGGCACAAGAGGGCAGCGGTGTCCAGAGACTGCTCCTCCGCCCGCCCGCCCCAGGGCCTGGGCCTGGCAAACACAAGCTGGGCTGCAGAGATCGCTGGGGCCAATCCTACTGCTCTGTGCCGGCCCCGGGGCTGCAGGACCCCAGCCATGACTTGCCAGGTCCTTCAGTCCAGGGCTTCTCGATCTTTATGGGGCACATAAATCCCCTGGGCGTCTCATCACAATGTGGGCCCTAGGTCAGTGGGCCTGGGATGGGCCTGTGAGTCTGATGTCTAAGGAGGTCTCAGGAGGTACAGGGGTCACCCCAGGGTTTACCTTCCAAGCTCAAATGAGCACTTGACTTGAGTTTTACAGTTAATAAGACATTTCACAAAACCATACCTTCCCCATCTTTCTGAGGAGGAAAGTTAGATGCAGAGACCAATGGGCTTGACAAGGTCAATAGAGGTGAACTCAATCCAAGTGACCTGATACCGAGTTCCAGGATGGTTTCACCAAGCCACAGGTTCTCAGACTTCAGCGTGCACCAGAGGGACCCGGCAGGCCATAAGAACACACATCGCTGGGGCCCCAGAGCCTCTGACTCAGGAATTTGCATCTCTAACAAGGTCCCGGTCTGGGCCCTGGGCAGAGAGGAGAGGGCAGCCCAGCCGTGGTGACTGGATGCGTGGGCCGTGCACGGGGCCTTCCTGCCGACGCCCTCGGGCTCCCCAGATTATTCCAAAGAATCTGGGCCGGAACAGCTGGGAAATGGGGGGCCATTCATTCAATGTCACGAGAGGGAAGGAGTGGCTACATCCCGGATGACTCTGCAGCCACGGAAAACAGGTGCTTGTTGAATGAAGAGAAAATGGCCAAATGAGTAATGAGTGGACTAGGAGGGAGGAGGAAAGAGGGATCCAGCTGGGGAATCCTGCCCCTTTTCCACCACTGACAGTTACGACCATTGCAGAGCTCTCCCCTGGCCCAATTCTCTGGCCGTCAAGCAGAAACAGCCCCGGCAGAGCAATGCGGGGCCACGACCAAGTACACCTGGTCCTGGGAGCACCGTCCATCTCTTCGCTGGCTTCCAGTTCCTGCTCCCTCTCCAGAGCTCAGCAGCCGGGGGACTTGGGAAGGGCCATGGGACAGAAAAGAATTCCCTGCCTCTGTGCTCCCCAGTGTGGCTGGCGGCCCCGCCCCCCCGAGCCCCACCCTGGGCATACCCAGTTCACCCAGTGCCGCCAGCGCTCTGGGACCCCCCAGAGAGCCAGGGCTCAGGGCACTCTGGGAACCACACTACTTATGCCCACAGGCCCCTCCCACCAGCCCCTCTCTGTCCCTACCCTCCTCCACGCCTGGCACTGACTCCGTCTCGCACTCAGAACCCTCAAACCAAGTACACCCGGCATTCCCAGGAAGACAAGAGCCACTACCGGTCCTCCGGGAGAGCCCCCTCCCCACAAGGACTGTCTCTAACTCCCCAGGGCTGGCCCCCGGCCTGGGCAGGCCTGCTCTTTTGTGCCTAGCACCCCTTCCTTTCAGTAACAGTGCCAGGATTTGCTCCAGGAACCACCTCTCCCGAATTCTTGGGTCCAGGTGTCTGGGGTGGAGAAGCTGGCCTGACAGCCTAGCTCAGCCACTGGAATTGCGTGAGGCTGGGCAGGAGGCCCTCGCAGAGCCAAGGCCGTCCTCCTGGGATGTTGGCTAGAGCCCCCGGGGAAGGCAGTCCGTTTCTGCCAGTGTTGCTGAGCCAGTGAATAGGCTCAGAGCCACTGCTGGCGCCCCCGTTAAAAGGAGAGCCTGTCTGGGAATGAGCTGAGCCCCACATGGATGCAATCCCACGTCCGGGTGCAGCGCACCCCCAGCCGTCGGAGTCGGAAGCAGGACCTCAAAGGGACTCGCGCGCACCTCGGTCACTACGGCGCCACCCACGGCAGCCAGGACATGGACGCAGCCCAAACCCCCGATGGGTAAACGGGCCAAGAGAACTGGGCAGAAACGTACAGTGGAACATCACTGAGCCTAGAGAGAGGCGAGCCTACCGTTTGCACAAGGCGGATGAACTCAGGCCATTTTGGTGAAACAAATACACCAGTCACAGAAGGACGGATGCCGCACGATCCCACTTACACGAGGGACCTGAAGCGGCCAGACTCAGAAGCAGAGCAGAGGGGCAGCTACAGGGGCTGGGGCGGGGGTGCTGATGCCCGGTGGGTATCAAGTTCCAGCCACGCAGGGTGAACAGGTGTCAGGCTGCGGACAGCACCATGCCTGCAGTTAGAGATGCTGTGATGAGCGCTTGAGAACCCGCGGAGGACAGATGGTCGGCGTTCTTAGCACAATGGAGGGGAGAGAAGGGGGGAAGAGAAAAAAGGGGAGAAGCCACAGAGAACACGAGATCTTTGGAGGCGAGTCTACATCTAGTACCTCGGGGATGGTGATGGGGGCATGGGTGTGTGCATAGGTCCAACTCATCAGAATCTATACATTAGGTAGGTGCAATTTTTTATATCAGTGTATCTCATTGTACCTAAGAGGAAACGATACTGGGAGAAAAAGACACAGAGTCAACTCCTGTTATTTACAGCGGCTCTGTTCCACTGTCACCACGAACACTCCGTCAGCAGATTCTGAGCCATCACTCCCGGGAAAAGCTTACGGCCGGGCTCCTACAAGGCCCTGGGCACAACCAATGGACGCCTGACCTGCTTCATGTATGTGTCTGCTTTTTAACCTGTTGACTCCCTGACACTGACCCACAGCAGGCAGCCCCCTGAGCCCCCCAAAGGCCACTGAGCTGACACACGCCTTCGCGCCGTGAGGCACCTCACAGCCTCGCCACCGTGAGCCCTGCGCTGCGCTTCAGCCCTGCTCTTGGCGGTCATTTTAAACCACCGCTGAGAAGCGCCCACCTGCAGAGAGCACGGCACAGGGGGCAGGAGAGTGCTCGTCCAGGGCGTAAGGCTGGAAATGTGCCGGGAGAGCAGGGGCCCTGCCCGCTCTGGAGGACCCAAGGCTCCACCCCTGGGCTTGGGTTTCAGATAAATTCTGATGGGAGGCAAATCTGCCAATAAGGAGGACTGGGGTCTGATCACCTGTCCTGTGGCCAGTGAACCCCCCTCGGACCGTGACATATTTCCTTTCCCCCCCCAGGCCCATGGGAGGGACTTTCTGTCCCTGTTCCACAGCTGCCCTTTCCTATAAGCATGTTAGTCTCCGAAAGGAAGGTACCCCCTCCCTTAACCAGCCCTTAGAACTCTCTAAAATCCCGGTTCTCAACATGCCAGCCACTCCTACAAAGGGGAAGTCTGGTCCTCCCAGCAGTGTCTGCAGAGACCTTACACCCGGTGCTCCCTGGCATGGCAGGACAGGCCCCTGCCACCCTCCAAGAGAGTGAGTCCCCGGAGGTAGCGGGGTTGCCCACCACCCACGTGAGCCCCGGGAGTGGACACGTTTGCCTCAGGGCCCTGGCGTGTCCCGGGCCTGTGCCGCCCACAGGCCACTTCGAGGGCAGCAGAGGGCTCGGGACGGGGCCGTGGGGCCTTACTGGAGGCTCTCGGTTCCTCTCCTCTGATGCCTGCCGTGAATTCTGCACTGGGCCTTGGGCAACAGGGTAGAATCAGAGTGAGAAACTTCCTGGGCTGAGACAAGAAGGGGGTCCAGAAGAGAGGAGCCTGCCGCGATGGCACAGGGAGGAGCTGAGCCAAGGCTCCCGCTCCCTCTGCAGCCCTTCTCTGCCGCAGCACCGGCGAGGAGGGCCCCACCTGCCTCTCCGCACAGACGACGGGTTCTTATTCTCAGACAACCAGATCCCCGCCCGGCAGACCCTGCCTGTGCCTGGCCCCCTGCCCCCACACCCCCGGCTCTGACCCCACCTGGGACCCAGGCCGCCTCTTTTAGGGCCTCAAATGAAACATGCCTGGGGTGGAGGGCTCGAGAGACCCCAGGCCAACGATCAAAGGCTTCAAGTCTCCCCTGAGGCTTCTTACTACAGGCCTGTGGCACGTCCATGCTGGGCTGGCTGCAGGGCCCAGCTCCTGCTCTGAACGGCAGCCCCCGAGGCCCATCCTACCCGCAGCCGGGGCGCAGGGAGCCTCTCCGAGCACCCCCAGGGGTCAGCAGCCTTTAGGCACATGCTGGGGGCCTCACGTCGCGCCTCTACCCCGCGGAGGAGAAGGGCCTGCCTCCCAGCCCTCCCTGTGCCTCATCGGAGAAGCTCGACTGGAGGCCTGGCTGCTCAGCGCTCCCAGGGCCTCTCTGGGTCTGGAGGGCCCCTTCCTCCACTACCCCAGCTCTGGCAGCCAGGGCCACCACCCATGTCCACCCCAAGGACCCTTCGGCCCAGAGGTGGCTCACACTGCCCCTCTGAACTCCACCAGACACATTAAGACTTCCCACGGACAGAGCGTCCACCCGACTGGTGAGCTGGCTGGCTGAACCCCTGGCTGGAGCAGGGCCTGCCCTTGACCCTCCCTTCTCCTGCCACCCGCCCCAGCTGGGCCTCCTGACTGGGTTCCAAAAAGCCACACCCTGTGGTCAAATACAGAAGCTGGGGAAAAACAGCTCTTCCCGGGGCAGGTGATTTTGGCTGTCAGACCACACATCCTGGGGGATTATTTTCCCTTTGGTAACCCCCACCCCCATATATTTAGCTTTATGAGGTGTGTTCCTTGGGACTTCTCTGCGGAGCACTCCAGTTCGGCCCAGGCCCCGCACAGCAGAGCACATCCTTCTCTGCATCTGTTTCAGAGCCGTTGCCTTACACGCACGTGCCGCTCGCTGCCAGGTGATGCGCCACTGTGACAGACACAGAGCTGAGCAGAACACTGACGGTTCCCTACCCCCTCTTCCCTTTTATAGATCATCAATGCCGAACACTGAAAAAACAACTCTCATGGTTTGCCAACAGCTGAACTCTCACCCTGACTACATCTGGTTCTGTCTGATTGTAAGTGTTATGGGCTGGACCGTGTCCCCCTCAGATTCATAGGTTGAAGCTCTAACTCCCAGGACCTCAGAATGTGACTATTTGGAGATGTGGCCTTTATGGAGGTAAGTAAGGTTAAATGAGGTCATAAGGGCCGGGCCCTAACCCAGCAGGACTGGTGAGATCATGGGAGGAGAGGCATGGGGGATGTGTGTGCACAGCGCAAGGTCCACGTGTGGCCACAGAGGGAAGGTGGCCGCTGTGAGCCATGGAGAGAGGCCCCAGGAGAAACACACCTGCCGGCACCCTGGTCTTGAACCTCCAGCCTCCAGAGGCGAGAGGACATAAATTTCTGCTGTTTAAGCCACAGGGTCTGTCAGGCAGGCAGTCCAGGACACTAAGCGATGAGCACAGCACTGACTCCCTTTCTCGCCAGGCTTCTGAACACCCACTGTGTGCAAAGCTCCATGTGAGGCACGCGTGGTGTCAGTGAGGGTCCAGCGGCTCTCAGCAGAGAGGCACGAACAAGATCACACGGTGGGGTGCAAATATTATGGTGCAGGCAGCCCTAGCGGGGGTCCACTGATCTACTGGGAGGAACCGGAGCCGGACTTGAATTCTGTGTTTGCTTATGCATGATTTCATCTGCAAGAAATACCAGATGAGCACAGAAAACCGCACCCAGCTGAACAGAGCCACGTAGGAGACACGTGCTTCACGCGTCTACCAGGAGCCTCAGTTTACCCTGTGTGGCAGGAGCCACCCCCCTCGTGTCTGCTGGTACGACTCTCTCAACTTGCTGGATTTCACACGACCGTCCTTGCACCATCTCACAAAAACACACCAGCGGCAACCCATATGTCCCTCCCCGCAGCAAGCAAACTTCATGTCAGTTTCAAGGTCAAGAGCCATGTTTATGCTAATATTTGTGAATTTCTTGACCATTTACTGTGTAAAGTTGTGCTCCCGTTTTTATTGGGTTTCTATTTTCTTTTCTGTCTGTCCCTGACAGATTTCTGTGAGTCACACTCCCCGAAAGCCCTGTGGTCTCTCTCTCTCACAGTTTTGTACACTGCAGGGGTTTATGCTAACGTGTATGTCACATTGTAGCAGAAGTGACTTCATTTAAGTGTTTCAGGAAGAAACTTCACTGCAGGCAACTCAGGCCTACATGATAAATGCCTTAGTTTGTCAGGACCACACATCACACACTGGAGACTTAAACTTCATTACGGGGCGTGTGGTCCTGGCTAATGGATCAACAGCGCGTCCCTGGGTCAATATCCCCTAATTGCAGGTAAAATATAGAAAACAGTGATGTGTCAAAAATGAACTTCTAAAATGCTTTGAGGTAAATGAAACCATCACGCAAGCCATGTCAACTATGCCCCTTCACCTTTAGGCATTTTTTCTGACCTCTAGCTGATCTGTTTACTGAAAGAAGTGTTTCTTTGGGGTCAAAAAGTCTCCTCGAGAGAGCCGCACTGACCTGTCATGGAGTTTTCGGAGGTGCACAGCTGCTCTCTCAGCTTCTCCACGTCGTCAGGATGCACCTGCTCGTAGAGGGTGCTCCCAAACCACTCTGACTGGGGTTGGTTCAGGACGGGGGTGACCGAGTCAGACACGTAAATCACCCGTCCGGTCTCAGCTGCCACGACGAACAAAAATCCATCAGCTGCTTCGAGGATGAGATGCTTCAGCTCCTGGGGAGGGAAGATCGTGATTAGGACGAAGCACTGATAAACCTAAGCCAAATACATTTTCTTATCAGCTTTGATTTTCCAGGATACACACACAGCTTTGGAAACTTTGATTTTTTTATTGGAAAATGAGCGTTTGAAAGTGTGCAAAGCTCGTACTAGCACTGAACACTGCTGGCCCTATCTTAACCAGACCCCTCTTAGGGAGAGAGGGGATTGCAGCACAGGGCCGTCATGGGAATGCCACCTTACATCCGCACGTCTGCCCACCTCTCAGAACTCTGACAGGCTCAGTGATCCTGGGTGGGGCAAGGCGCAGAGCTGCACCCGCCTGGGGACATGGCCTGGCTCGTGGCTGCTGGTGAGCTTGGGAAGGCAGCTGCTCCAGGTGGACGAGCAGGCCCAGGGTGCCTTGCCGTCCCCCCAGGGCCGATGCGAGCGGGCAAACCAGCTTTGTTAAGACAGAACGCCTGCAGCCTCCTGCCCTGGCCCTCTCTCACCGACCTGAGGAGCCGTCTCCTGCACAGTGGCCGGGCTCCGCTTCTGCAGCTTGAGGCACTACACCTCCTATAGCGAGTCTGCAGATGCGGTTCCGACCACCTCAACAGGCTGACTGAGCCCCAGAGACCCTTGAAGGGGTCCTTCCAGGCCGGTGGTTGGCAAATGCCTTCTGCTAGGAATCCTCTGTCCAAATGGAATCACATGTGGAAGCCCCACTGCAACACAGATTAAGGGCCAGCTGTGTGGAGGTCAATGGGGACTCTGGTGCCTCCGGCCCTGCCCTAAGTCCCTGTCCCCAGGGGGCTCCGAGGACCTAGAGATTAGGAAACACAGACCTGCTGGTGAGTGAAGCCTGGGGGCTTAGGAAGTGTCTCTGAGCCCTCAGCTGGGCCATAATTCTAATTCTAATACACTGCCTGGGAAACTAGAGAGGAAGTGGACAGCACAAGCATTTTTTAAGGAAAAGTTTATTTTGTCCATTTCTCTTGCTTTGCACTTGAGCTGGTCTGTGTCTCCAAATGCTTACTTAGTTCAGAGAAGTGGGTCAGCACTTTTATTTTCAGTATTGGGAAGATCTTCCCAACAGGAAGAACGGTAAAAAATGGAACAGGATGTCTGGGAAAGGAGAGAATTCTGTCACTGGAGAGAAAAAGCGGATGCTGAGTGATTTCATCTGTGTTCTCACAGCTCCATCCAGTCTGCAAGGACCACGGAAGGGCCTGGGGGCAGAGGCTCACCTACCATGGAGCCCTCCTTCTACCACCTTCTCCCCAGTTTGTCTTCCGGGAGCACTTATCACCGAGGTCCTGGGCCCTGACGCCCAGGACCAGCCTCACTCCACTCTCCAGCCAGCCGACAGCAAGGCCGAGGGCCTGGCTTTCCCTCCGGGAGACCATCATCCATGGCAGCTTCAGGCACGTTACTCACCAGCCTCAGCCTCCATCTTTCTCACGGTTTTGTTTTGCTTTGCTTTGTTTTCAGTGAGATTCTCTAGGGTTAAATGAGATCCTGTGTGGGAAGGACTTGGGAAGGGCTCGGCACACGGCAGGTGCTGAGACAATGCAGCTGTCGTCACTGCCAGCAACACGCCGGGAAACCAAGAGGAGAGCACCGGAAGGGTCATCCTGCTCCTTGGTGACTCACAGACTGCCCTCTCTCCTGACTCGCTCTCTTAATCCTTCCTCGTATAGATAAAGAGATGAATCTCAAATACTGGCCCAGCAGGATTTGTGCAAGGATTAAAGCAATGCAGATAAAAAGCTTTCTCCTTACCCCAGCAGTTAGGAGGTGGTGACACATCTCTGCCTGGCCCCCCACCAGCCCCTCATGCCTCATCACGCTCCAAGCCCAGTGACCCTTCTGCTCCTGCTGCCCCCTTATGGGCCCCCACAAGACCATGAGGCGGGACTACCACTCGTTCCTTTTCACAGGTGGAAATGAGGCGGGGGGCCCCAAACCACCACCATGTGCCACGGCCCCCCCGAGACGGACCCTCCAGAGCCACCCTGTGAGCTGAGGTCCCACGGGGCCACCGAGATGATTAAGGGAGGGATGGACTAGGTGAGGACCTTGCCTGCCACACAGCAGGCCACTTGAGCTCTCCCTGTGGCCCCCTCCGCGCCTCGATGACTACTCCCCACTTTGGGCACTGCAGGCCCCTTTTGCTCTGCACTCTCTAACCTACCACTCTGCCTTCCCTACCCCGCCCACCACGCGCACAGTGCCTTCAAATCCTGCAAAAGCCACAAAGACAGAAAGCCCCTGTTCATTTCAGGGCGAGCAACGGAAGCTCGGCGTGTTTGCCGACCTGCCATAGAACAAGGACTCGGACCACAGGCCTTCCAGCTCACATGACAGCCAGTTTGTAAAACACTGTCCTGTGTGTTTGCTCTTCCCAACTATTCAAAGATGAGGATAGCTGTTAATAATAGAGCTTTGGGGTCTGACCAGTCTGCATCAGCTCCTGGGTCTGCTGCTGGGCTGCAGACCGACTCTGAGCAACCTGCTGACTTTCCTCTGCCTCAACTTCCTAATCTGTAAGTTGAGGTGAACATAGCACCCCCCTCCTCAGGCTAGAATAAGGAGGAAGAGAAATAATGCACAGGAAGGTGGGGCTCCGGCCAGGCTCAGGGCAGAGGCCTGCTGCTGGGAGCCCAGTGCTATGACCATCAGGGCTGCTTCCAAAGCTCTCACTAGGTGGCTCTCACCACCCCTGCCCGGCACACAGGAAGGGTGCTTTTCCTGCCCCTTCCCATGCCCGTATGCCACGCACACGGTCAGAGGCTTGCTCTATTTTTCTGAGCGCTGCCTTACTAAGGCAGACAGGAAATACAAATGCAAAAGACACAAAGGCCAGACACTCCCGGAATGGTTTCCCGGCAGAGTGGAAATAACCTGGTTCCATCCCCTCCTCAGCCTTTAACCCCGTTTCCCCACATGGCTATGCCCCCTGGTGACACGGTCATCCTCCCCCCCTAGTAAGGACATCACCAGGGCAGAAGGGGCACAGACAGGGTGGCAGCAGACCTGCTCCGTCAGGAACGAAGGCTTGTAGGCGCCGTCCGTGGACTTGTTCCCTGTGCCCCGCATGGACTTCATGTGGGACACGGCCATGCGCAGGATGGTGAGCTTGTCTGGCTTCCGGGCCAGCGCGCTGCACGTGGGCACCATGTCCGACAGCTCCGTGATGTACTGCGTCATCTTGTTCCGCCGGCGCCTTTCGATCTCACTGTGATTCTCTCTTCCCAAAAGCATGAGATCAGGATAGGGAAGAGAAATGTCAGACCAGGGTTACCACTCAACAGGCTAAGTGGCCTGGGGTCAACACCAAGTGGCCAAGACACACAGGCAGGCTGTGACCACGTACAGGGAGGGGCAGCCCTGACCCCTGCGCAGCCTTGTCTCCATGTGCGGAGCCCTGGTCCCCACAGGCGCTTCCTCTCACTTCTAAATACGCCCTGCAGGCTTCATATCGGCCCCATGTGCCTAAGGACTTTTTAATAAGCACAAAGATTAAGACATTATCCTTCGGCTGACAGAGGTTAGCCCAACGTGCTTTCCATGCACCTGCACGAATCCACGTGGCAGGTGCGCACACATAGATGGCTCACGTGGACCCCACAGCAGGACATGCTGTGGCCTTGACAGGCTTTGTGCCGCTGTGTTGTCAGCGATCTATGGATTCACTTTACGTCAAGGTATAAACAAGTCTGTTTGGCCTCTGACATGTCTCCATGGCAACAGTAACAGAACGTGTGCACCCCTGGCTTATTAATTACAAATGGCCTATGATTTTTAAAAGCACGTGAGGAATTACTGAAATCAACTTCTTTGGGGCACGAGCATGAAAAGCTAACAGAAGGGATGGCAGAACGTTCCCATCCCAGGATGCCCACCTGGAGGCTGGAGGCGGGTAAAGGCTGACCCACTTCAGTGACACCGAGACAAAGCTGCTACTTGGGAAAAAAGACTGTCCGTGCCTGCGGGAGGATTTAGGGTTTCCCCAGCGCTCCGAGGATAAGGCAACACTGACAGCAAGAAAGGCCCAACCCCGGCGAGGCAGCCTCCCCGGGCGGCATGTGATTGGGGTTCCCACCGGCCCCGGGGACAGCAGGCCGACACCAGGCACAGTCATCCACCCCCTCATGGGGGCTGGCCGGCCGTGAGAGGCAAAGCGGGGGAAGAGCACAGAGCCGGGCATGGGGAGGAAACGGGATGCCACCCCTGTCCTCGGGTCCCCAGGCGGTTGTGCAGGAAGGCACAGCGCCACCTTGCAGAGCAGAGTGAAGACAGATTAGACCAAAGGCTCTGAAGGCCGGGAATGTAAAGCCCGCAGGGAGGAAAGAGGCCCGGAGGAGGTGTCCTGGGGGCCGGGCGGAGGGGCGGGGCCTGGGAGAGTGGCCCTACTTGGGCAGCGGGTAAGGAAGCATGTTCTGGGAGGAGTGTCGGCAGGTCCCAAGAAAGGCCGGGACAGGGTCGGGGGAGCATTTGCGGGCAGGAGCGGACAGGAGGCTGGAGGCACAGACGTGGGCTGGGGGGCCAGGGCTGATGACCCAGGGCATGTGGGGACTTGGAAACGTTGCCCAGTAGCAGGGAGAAGGCTACCAGGGAGGCTGGCTGACAGCGGGCATGGTCCTCCGTGGTCCCCAGTGGGACGAGTCATGCGGGGAGGCAGGGGAGGCCGGGCCAGCCGCGGACCCCTGGGGCAGCCCCCCGCCGACCAGAGCTGGCCGAGGGGAGGTGGAGACAGTGGGCACCTGCGCCCTCACTGCCCAGGAGGATGCTCAGCTACGGGGAGAGGAAGGTAAGCAGGGAGGAGGCCAGGGCCGCCGCAGGAGCCGCAGGGAGAGGGGCATGTGGTCAGGGCGTCCTGGGAGCTGGGACGTGGGAGCCCTTGCCTGGACGAGACGCAGGAGCTCCTCTCCCACAACGGTTCTGACACGGGGCAGGGAGATAGCAGCTCACCCTGCCTTGGGCCGTCCTCAGGGGTCCCACCCCAGGAGCCCAGCAGGCACGGAGCCTCCTCCGGGAAGCCAGCAGGGCTGCTGGGGGGTAGACGCACACTTCCATGCGGCTGCAGCATCCCTCCACACTCTGCACTCCGTGCCAGGCCTGGACACGCCTCCCCTCTCGGGCCCACTCGAAGGGTCCCCGAGGCTGGCTGGCTCACCCCACCTGCAGGCTAATTCCAATCCGTCCGCCTGACTTTGGGGATCAAGTCAGCATCCGCTGACTAGTGCCAGAAACGCCCCACGTGGTGTAGGAAACAAACTGAAAGAGTTGCCAGCAGACGTCAAAATGCCAGAGCTGCCTGGGACCTAAGCAACAAGATGTGGTAAGCGCGCGCAGCTGCGGATGTATCAATCCGTGCTGACGGAGACACACCGAGATCCACACGTGTGTGCACGTATGTGACAGCCTCGAGCGCTCTTGTGAAACAGAAGGACGCATCTGCAGTCTAGGCTTCCGGCCAAGGCTTCCTGTTCACAGGCTGAAGGGCTGCTTGGGGTCTGCCCAGGGGCTGCAGGGGCGGCCTCGAGCACAGCATTGTCTTGCACGAGCCCCACAGGCACACTAAGGGCCAAGTCGCATTCATCCAGAATGGAGCCTCTACATCTGGAGAAGCAGGGGCTCTGCTGTGCGCCTGGACATGTGGGCAGCGCTGTCTGCCTCAAGACACCTCTCCACGGGCCAAAGGACCCAGAGCTCGGCTCAGGGGCACAGCTGTGGAAATCAACAACAAGAAAGAAGAGGTGGGCTTCTTTTCCATCTCTGCTCCAAAGGAGAACCCCTGAATTTAACCAGAACAGGGAGGGACAAGCCCACCTTGAATGAACTATCTAAAGGGGGGGATTCACACAATCTCAGTAAAGGTCACCCTTAAACGGCAGAAGGCATGTGAGGTGCCCCTCCTCCTCGGGAAGGGAACCACAGACCCGGCACAGGCCCACACTGGGGCTGGGGTCTCCCCATCACCACAGGCCAGGGATGCCTGGGGCGCAGTGCAGGGCCGGGGGCTGGGGGTGGGCGAGCAGGGAGCAGAGGGTAGGGGGTGGGAACAGTCCCATGGCAGCTCCCTAGAGCTCGAAAGGCTCAGTGAGGCTGTGTGAGTGTGAGCGGAGGCTCCCCGAGGACATGCCTTTCAGGCGGAGGAGGGGGCCATCGGGGACCTGCCTGTGCCCCAGGAGGCCTGCTGAGAGAAGGCGCCGGGTAAACCTCAGGGCCTTCGCCGCCTCTCTGCCCATGTCAGGGCGAGCAGCCGTGCCACCTGAAGGTGGCAGGGGGCCTGACACCGAGCACCACCAGACACGACGCTCCATCTCCAGCCTGCTCACCTAGTCGGGTTCCAAACCTGCAAAGTCGCCCTCGGCAGAGTCCCACCTTGCTGCACGGGTCACAGGGACCATCTGCAGACCACCCTGCCTCAGACGGGACCCCCCATGCTCCTGGGGTGCCTCAGCCCCTCCCGGGGCCTCCACGGGCTCCCTGCTCTCCACCCCGCCGTGGTCTCTACAGCAGGCCTGCGAGAGAGGCAAGCGCGCCTCCCGTCCACTTGGACACACGCTGCAGAGCAGCGGCCACCTCAGAGCCCCAGGCCTGGGGACGGGCCTCACGTGGCCAGGTTTGTGCTCACACCCTGGGACTGCACCAGAGCTGGGAGACCGGCTGC
>JAVKTM010207736.1:0-25287 GCA_032200785.1 Phataginus tetradactyla | reverse complement strand
CTGCAAACAGGGACAGTTTGACTTCTTCCTTATCAATCTGGATGACTTTTATGTCTTTGTGGTGTCTGATTGCCATGGCTGGGACCTCTAGAACTATGTTGAATAAAAGCAGGGAAAGTGGGCCTCCTTGTCTTGTTCCCAATCTCAAAGGAAAAGCTTTCAGCTTCTTGCTGTTAAGTATAATGTTGGCTGTGGGTTTGTCATATATGTCCTTTATTATGTTGAGGTACTTGCCCTCTATACCCATTTTGTTGAGAGTTTTTATTATGAATGGATGTTGAATTTTGTTGAATGTTTTTCCAGCATTGATGGAGATGATCATATGGTTTTTGTCCTTGTTTTTGTTGATGTAGTGGATAATGCTGATGGATTTTTTAATGTTGTACCATCCTTGGTTCCCTGGGATGAATACCACTTGATCATGATGGATGATCTTTTTGAGGTATTTTTGAATTTGGTTTGCTAATATTTTGTCGAGTATTTTTGCATCTATGTTCACCAGGGACATTGGTCTGTAATTTTCTTTTTTGTGGTGTCTTTGCCTGGTTTTGGTATTAGAGTGATGTTGGCCTCATAGAATGAGTTTGGGAATATTCCCTCCTCTTCTACTTTTTGGAAAACTTTTTCTAAAAACAAAAAATTTTTTTAAGTTTGGCACAATTTGGCAACAAAACCTGATCTGAACTAATGAGAGGCTATTTAAAGTCCTTATTTATCCCTTATTCTGTGAATATTAATACATTTAATTGAAGAAATATTAACACGTTTGATTATGATACTGTTCCACATTCCACAAACAGGTATAATATATATTAATATGATATAAATATGATAATATATTGTATAAATATGATAATAAATATACTGTATATTTATTTCCTAAAAACCTGAAATATTCTTAACAACATTCTTTAAAACACAGGAGTTCCAGAAAAGGGACTGTGGACCTCTATTTTATTATCCTTTGTTGGCCAGAGAAAATGTGACAACCATGGCACAGAACTGCGTGATGAGAGGGGGGTAAGGTCCCAGGATCAGAGACAAGTAAGTACCCTCTGGCCTGCAATCCAGAACAATTCTTTTTAAAGGGCATTTTAAAATGTCTTCAGGGTCTGCTGTGTGGGCAGAGGAGCCATCATTTCAATTAAAAAAATTAATATTCAATTTATTAAAGTAACATTAAAAACATTACTTAAACCTTTTTTAAAAGTCCATCTTGTAGGTCTCATTGTATAAATCTAGCAAATGTTAATCACTTTTAAGGGAACTTTGTCCAATTTATAAACTTAAACATTTTTAAATATTCCCAATTGCATTTATGTATTTAATATATTTGGTTTCCTTCTTGAAGTACTTCAGTTGCCTGGCAAGCCAAATGCAAACAAAATACTATTATTGAAAGTTTCCTGTAGTGTATAGCTTCCAATACTATATATATATAATTAATTGCAACCTAAATTATGAAGTCTAAACTTATTACTCAATTACCCATTCCAAATTGGAATAAAAAAATACTTTCCCAAGTAATTTTTAAATTGCTTATCAGTTTGCTGACATTTCCCAATCCCAGAATGAATCCTGGCCAGGGTACAGGTAGATTTAACATTTGCTATCTCAACTACTTTGTTTGATATCCTTTACTTTATAATGCTTTCATTCTCTCAATTTCTGCTCTCACATGGAGACTCCCTCTTCTTAACCAATAGAATGCAAATAAAATGACTTCCAACACAACCTTTTTGCCTGGGCTCAGCAAACTTTTTCTGTAAAGGAAGGGTCAGGTAGTATTTTGGATTTTGTGGGTCACGTGGTTGCAATTACTCAGCTCTGCCATTGTGGTGTGAAAATAGTCATAGACATCACATAAATGACTGTGGCTGTGTACAAAACTTCATTTATGGACACTGAAATTTGAATTTCATGTAATTTTCATGTGTCACAAAATAACAATCATTTCTTTAAAACCATTTAAACATAAAAACCATTCTTTAGCTTGTGAGCTGTACAAACACAGTGGGCCAGATGTGACTCACGGGAGGGCTACAGTTTGCACAAACCTAGTCTAACCCTAAGTTTCATAACCAGTTAGCAAGTAAGTACTGATGTTAATTCTTGTTTTATATTCTTTCAAAACTCACAAATTTCTCTGGAATTTACCATATTCAGAAGTTATTTGGCAGGTAAGACTTGTCCACAGAGCACTCTGAAGCGGCTACACCACGCTGCACCCCTATTTCCGACCTTCCTGTTGAATCATCAGTCTGAGTATTACTTTCACTGGGATTTGTCAGTGAAATACTCTGGTTTGTGTGGCCATGTAAAAGGTCGTCTTTCTGTTGATTTCTTTTCCTTTGCTAGAAGTCTTTGCCTTTATTATAATTATCTGCTCTAGGATGTTCCTAAATAGAGCAAATAGATTTAAAATATTTTCTCAATCGATAAAGCCAAAATTGGATTTTTTGGGGGTCCTGTACTTCTCATTTTAAAAAATTTAACTTTGCAATGATCAAACTTACCAAACGTAGCAAGTACATTACAAATAATCTTTTCTTGGCCATTTGAGAAGTCACTGAGCTGATGCCCATCACTTCTGAATACTTTAGTGTTTTATTTCCTACAAACAAAGACATTCTATTTGCCACAGTTCAGCCATTAAAATCAGGGAATTAACACTGATGTTACCACCACCTACTCCTCAGACTCCTTTCAAGTTTCACCATCTTAGTAATGTTCTTTTAGTGAAATGATCCAGTTCAGTTCATTTAGTTGCTGTATTAGTCTCTCTGTGTCTGTGGTCATTCTTTGTGGCAACCTTGGCACGTTTGGAGACTGTTGGTTATTTTGTAAAACGTCCTTTGATTTGGATTTGGGTGATATTTCCTCATGATCACATTTGGGTTTGCATCTTGGGCAGAAATAGCACAGAAGGAATTCTGTGTTCTTCTCAGTGAATCCTAGAGGCGGAAGACTTCTCCCTCCATTGTTCATTTTGTTCACCTGATTAAGGTAGTCTGTCAGCCTTCTCCACTTTAAAACTACTCTTCCCTTCTTATAGTTAAGGAACATTTTATGGAGAGAGGGACAATTGACACTATGTACGTATCTCATTCCTCATTAAACTATTCATTCATTTTCTGTCAATACAGACTCACAGTTTCCTATTTTATTCAATGGTTCATAAGCTGTCGTCTCAGATGTACCCAGGGCAGATCCCTTACAGCTGCTTCTGTCATTCTGACACATCCCCACTATATTCTGAGTACTCACTTGCTTTCTGGATGATCTCGTACATTTTCTGCCCCACTGTGGAATCAGCCATTTCTCCAGTCTTGGCTTCTTTATATGGAGAATGTAGAGCCTGAATCTGCATGCTAGGTGTGTGCACTGCATCGGGGGAAGAGGGAGTCAGCTTTTCCAAGGATCGCTTAGTAGACAGAGCTAGGGAATGTTGGTACACACACACACATATGCACACAAAATCTGTATTTCTTACCTAACACCAGGGTTCATTCTAGTCTTTTCCCCTTCTGATTTATAACACCTTCTTCAAAAATGAGAGTTAGCTTCCATTATCCTTAATATTTTTGCTTATTTGTATCAAATCCCATCCCTACCCAATCTGCCACTGCCTTCCCCACCCCATTTAGGGTGACTCCTTGCACTGGATTACAACCCCAGCTCCTATCCATAGACAGTGGATGTGGATAGTCCATGTGGATGCCTAGCTTTCTCTGCCCCACCTAATGGCAGAATTGTGGGTAAAGGAAAAAGCAGAAGGTGAAATCTGAATCTCGTTGGAATTTTATGTGAACTCTACAAGGGAAGAGATCTTCTGATTTTCCCTAACGTATCTATCCCAAGTATCTAAAACAGAGTTGGGCACATGGCAGGCAATAAAAAACACTTTAAACAATCAATTTTACATAAAGTCAACAGTTATTTAAATTCTTTATATTCAAATATTTAACTTCAAGGTATTTTCCCACCATATTAGGCAACTTTTATAATTGTCTATTATCTGGATATATAAATTGACTTAACTGGATATATAAAATATAAATTGTTTTATAATCTGGAAGTTATCCAACAGATTCACAAGATAGTTACAAAAAGTTAAAATCTCTAATTAGGCAATATGTTTATCTTATATTTGGATTTATGTGCATGGACAAAGCCTCACAGAATTAAAAACACTCATTTTACCAGTCTGCATAAAATCATCAGCATTGTTTGGGACCAACTTAACTAAATAGAAAAGGTATTACTTTCGAACAATATTAAGAGATACATTGTTATGTCAGAAGACATGGAGACTTCAGCGAGGGATGCTGGTGTCGGGGGGCAGCTGAAGCTTACATGACTTTGGAGGCGCTGTTGGAGGAAAAGAATTCGGTGCAGGGCCTTTGCAAGTGAGAAGCCCTGAGGCTTAAGCAGAAAGTATTCTTAAAGGAGGTTAAAGTGCCTCGGCACAAAGCAGGCTTACAAAACTTAAGATACTACTGGAACTCTGCATCCAGCCTGTTCCTCTGCTTATGAGGTCCTCAACAAATCTGTTAGATACTGCTGACTGACCTGTGATGTGTCCCACCCTAAAAAACAAGTTCTAATGAAGTTTTTGCTGTTCAACCAAGAATGACACAGACTTCCAATAGGTCTTATCATTTTAATTGAATTTAATGATTATTGCTCATCTGCAAGGATTAATATTGCATTCATTAAAAATCATTCAATACAAAATAAACTTCCTCCTCCCAAGTTGCTCTCCACACGCTCCCTCTGATGCCAGACATTTTTCCACAGTGTCCTTTATTACATGGCTTGACAGAGACGGAGCCCTTACCTATTATTCCTATGGACACAGTAACAGATATGGGAGCAGGGGGCAGGCCAGAGGGCGGCAGGATGGGGCCCCTCCCCTCCAGCAGAGCTGATGGGATGGATACCACTGTTGGTCAGGTTACTTCCCCTAAAGGACGTGGTATTCTGATTGGCTGGTTAAATGCCTTAGGAAAAAGAGCTTGAACCACTGGCACCTACATGGAAGAAAGCATGGTCACACTGGCAAGGAGTGGGAACGGGCTGGTGGGGAGAAAGAGGAGAGGAAAAGGAAAAAAATTTTGGCAAGACCACAGTCCTCTGCTTAGAAGTTGCAGGGTGAAAGCTTTCTTCTTATATTCCTGTTCTTAATGTCTGTCTCTCTGAGCAATGCAATAGAGAAATGAACATTTCTAGTAACTAGTACTAATGCCTGACCCAACTTTGAAGGATCCCGAACTGGAACAAGTTGAGGATTTAGAATCCTGCATAGTTAAATACGTAAAGCTCATGAGCATAAAGCTCATCTGATCATGCAGGAACGCTGGTAAGCAGGGTGCAGGGCATGGGAATACATCTCTGATCTTTGACAGAGCCTCTCTGGGGATTCTTTCAGAGAGTGAGCCACGATGTACTGATTACTTTCCATATGTAAAACTGCCCTTTAAGATCTTAATAAACTTTTTGTGACATATGTCAATCAAAAGCAGTACTATTTCTATAAAACTGTTACACTAGGCCTGAAGTCCCAGGAAAGTTACATGCAGCTAGATTTCCCTCACCCTGGCCCAATTTACCCTTCCTCCTCCCACCCACACCTACCTGCTTTTAAATTGCAGAAGCACAGCTGACCAGAAATTTGCTCTTATAGGATAAATCCCAAAGGTGGGGCTCAGTGCTTTATACTGAGTAATGGCTTAAGGAATCTGCCTTCAGCACAAGCTGTATGGGGCAGAGCTGAGAGAATTAGCTGTTATGGCCTCAACTCATTGGTGCTATAAACTATGGGCTTGAAACAGGGATTAATCAGTTCGAGGGCAGCATTTCTCAGGATTCAACTCTGTACTCTTAGCTCCAAAGGCTCAAAAGAGAAACTGGTAACAACTAACCACCCAAGCAGCATCTCAGTATTAACACTAAACATTTTTCTTTTCCTTTTTCTTACAACAGAAATGTTAGGGGGCAGAATCGAACCTAACAAAGTGCAATCTGGTTAAAAACCTGAAAAATGAGAAGGTCTGGTGGGAGTGGAGGAAGGGTGGTACTAAATCCAAGTGAGTCTACTGGATCTCAACAAGCAACACTCACTAGTACATATCTCTGAACCACACATACCAGGACACTCCTTTACACAGGAACGGGCTTGGAACATCTAGGGGAAACTGACATGCACCATCTACATCTAACCTACCTGGCTGGTAGGTAACATCCCTGCTCCTCTGAAGAAGTGAAAGAGCACTGATTTCAGCAGCTAAGAAATGGGCTCTTTTAAGGCAATTTAGACATTGCAGATTGTTCCACATAGAAGGTACCTTAGCCTTTCCTGTTAAGAAGGTACACAATTAAGACTAAAGTCCCCAGAAATGGTGAAGAATCACCATTCTGGGCTGGGAGAGTAAAATCATTCTTTAGTGACTAGGGTAAGGAACCTTGAATCTCAGTTTCATCTAAACAGCCATGAAGCAAGTTCCTGTGTGGTCTGCAAAACTTGGATAATGAGATGAAAAAACAAGAATGAACTTACAGGAAAAAAAGTAAAAATCAAGAAGACAAGAATAAGAAGAAAATAAAAATTATCTTAAAAAATATTTCTTTTAGAGTTGTGTGGTTCGTGTGGACTGGTCCTTGGTAATCTGGTCCATTAGTATCTGTAAAGAAACAGATTGACTGGTTAGCACTGTGTCTTCCACTTGAAAGTTTCAGAAGAATCAGAAACAACACACACTCACCAAGGTACCTCCCCAGCCTGGGCTGGGGATTCCAGGGGTCACTCTTCCCTATGTTTCCATTGGGTCTGACAGTATCACTTCTGGTTTCATCTTTTTTTTCCTCCCAGCTCTGACTTTACATAGAATAATCTGAGGGAGCTTTTACATAAGCCTGGGTCCTGTCCCAGAGCAACTGTATTAGAATCTCTAAGGGTTAAGGCCCAGGTTCCACAATTTTGGAAAACTCCTCATTTTTTACCTCTACTACTAGATACACAATTTCTCTGCCTTACCTGGTTAGTTTGGAGCAGAATTCTCATACTCTTCAAAATCAGGCATAATACTTTATTTAAGAAAGCTGGCTAGCCTGCTTGGTTTAATATTGAGGAAAAGAGATTTTCACTTGCTTTCCCCACTAACCTGTAATAATTGGGTTTGAATGGCCCGTTTTTGTTGAGTCCCAGATATTTTGCTTGGTCATCTGTCAGCTCTGTAAGGTGGGCATCAAACGATGGCAGGTGCAAGCTGGCAACATACTCATCTAGGAAGAACAAAGTGGTAGGGGAGAAGACTCCATTTTCAATATGCCTCTCAGGGCATAACTTCCCCCTTTTTAATCTGAAGCTTTCTGAGAAAGAAGACAATGGATAGAGTAATTTTGAAAGAATCTACAATTCAAAATATTTGCTTAAAGAACCTTCAAAGTTGCCCTTCTGGCAGGGTACTTGTCTCCGTACATCCAGAGTGCATTTAGAAGGCCATTTACCAGGCTGAAAAATGGGGTGGACTTGTACCTCCCTATCCTTCATGGGCAAAGCCTCTGGCTTCACCTCAGCAGCCAACATGCCATGTACTACACTCACCTTCCTGAAGCAACTTCCTTGACTGGATTATAGTCAAATTTTGAATCAAGGTGACTTGGCTCATTAAGCTCAAAAGAGTCTTGGTTCATTAACATTTATTTAAGATAAGATCCATAAAGGCCTTAAATCTTTGCATCACAGATTTCTAAGGCAGGAAGCACAAATTTATTACTCTTCCATAGATAAGCTTCCTGGGCTTTCCTTTATGAATATGAATTTAAAAACCCCACGATCTGAAGTAAGCTGTTGGAGGGGACAAGAGCAACAAGTTTTTTTTAGCTTTAAGAGGACAGGGGTTTGAGCTGACCAATTATAGATGGGGTGGGGGGGTACCACCACTCAGAAAGGTAAAGAACTAGAGATGACATATTATGTCACATGAACACAGCACAGTTGTCCCCTGAACGACAGGAGGTTGTCTGCATATCTACAAAGAGGATGATCAATAAAACCTGTGTTTGTTCCTGTTTGTTACAGTTTGGTCCCAGGCTGTACTCAGGTGTGGCGGGCAGTTTACTGAACTTCATAAGGCTACTTAGAATAAGAGCATCGACCCTCAGCCATTATGCTAAACATTAACCTGTCAGCTGTTATTCTTACAATCCTGCAATGTGTATTAATATTATTCTCACTTTACTGATAAAGAAACTGTGGCTCATGGAGATGAGAACTTGTCCTGAGCTCCAAAAACCACTCAGTGCAAAAGCAGGGATTAAAACTAACTCTAAATCCAGGGCTTTTCATGATATCAGTCTTACCAAACCATGCAACAGCTTGGGGATTAATACAGGTTTCTACTGTTTCTTACTCACCCATTTTCTTAGGAAGTAAGTATACATCTTGCTTGTATCGTCCCTCAGGTGCATTATACAGTTCTATCAGTGCCAGAGCCTAAGTTGGAAAAAAAGAGCCAGAAAACACAGAAACACTTATTAGACAGGGACATAAAAATAAAACTAGACATAGCAGGGTCTTGGGGTTAAGTACTATAGTGATATGTCACAATGACAGTACCCAGGACTTGGTTTTAAAAAAATGCCAACACACATCATAAAGGATTTGTTGGTGTTTTTGTTTAGTTCCTGATAAAATAACAGACTAAATACAACTAAGCTAGAACACTATATTCTCAGCTAAACCCACTCAAAGGGACACAAACACCGACTGCCTGACTAATGACTCTTTTCTATACTTGAGAAAGCCTGCCTTGACAACCTGTGACCCAAAGTAAGATCAGGTTAATAAAAACATAGCCAGGCATACTCTCACTGGAATTGTGACCTAGGCCCAGTTCCCCTAATCTCAGTGCAGGATAAACAGGCATTTTGTTACATACCTGTGTTGTAGCTGTGATGGACAGAACAAAGGTGGGAACTGTGGAGCAGCTCAGATTGAGGAGACGACCCTGAAAATGTAAAAGAGAGCCCTGGAATGAGTTCTGTTATCCCTCTCTCTGATTCCAATGTTATCCAAGACAAGCAAAAGCAGCGAAGGACTTTAGGTCCCTCTAGACTTGGTAGGGAAAGAATTAAGTCCAGAGTAGAAGTCTAGGTTTTATTTCATTTTCTGCAAATCCATCTGAGTCTGATAAGCTGGAGAATCAGTTGTGGTCAGGAAATAGTATGCTACTTAGTAAAAAGTAGTTATTTTTTGAGTGATTCTACTTTGTAGACCAGACAATTTGAGAAATCTCTCTCTATCCAAAGACAGAGTTCAGGGAAACCGGCCCAATAATTCTTCTCTGCCTCCTTTCTCCCCCATGGATCTAACTACATGGCTTATGCTGTATTGCTGAAGCCTCTCTGTGTGTGTACCTCTGCCAGGAGGACAACGCGTTTGCCATCTGGCCAGATGACATGGTCCACCTGGGAACGTACTCGCTCCCATGTCAGCTCTGGAGTGCGAAGGCTGGTCTGAAAGGAAGAGAGCACAGTTGACTGTGGCTATAATGGAAGGAAGGGGAAAAAGGCCCTGAGATAGATTAATTATAGATGCCTTACAACATCAATTTCCGTGTTGGAGTGGCCCATATTGCATACAATACAGCTGTTCTTCATGCGGTCCAAATGCTCCCGAGTCACCACATTCTTATTTCCTAAAAGTAAAGGACAGTGGCTACAGAAAGAGATGCCAGGGAACAAAGGTACAGACTGGCTTTCAGTTCAATCATGGGAGGGAGGTTTGCTGGCATTAAAGAGCATGTACAAACTGTGAAGAAAGAATTGCATAACAAATCTTTAGGCTCAGTTATTTGGTTTTAAGATTGGTCTTGCATGAAAAGCCGTTAGGGAAAAAGGCCCTTTGTTCTGGAAGACGTGTTACAGTACTGACGGTTTACTCCAGTTCTGAGACTTTTACACTGAGCACAGGTCTCAGCTACTTTATATGAAAGTCAGACTACTTTCAAGATTTAACCTCAGAATAACACTAATCCGTGTACAACAAAGCTTTTATACTTACCCGTGCAAGTTATTACAACATCAACTTGCCGGATGACTTCATTTAGCTTTACCACCCTGAACCCATCCATGCTGGAAGAAAAGGAAGGAAGACTATGAGCAAAGGAAGGAGGCGGGGCGACAGAAGCTGGTCACAAATGAGACAGCTGAGCTCCCTTGTAAAGTCAGACCCAGTGCTAAAGGCACAGGGATAAGTGACAGGTTGTGCTGAACTATACACATTAGCCTCTTCAGACTCCCAAGATTCCACCCAGGAAGGGAAAATGCCAACGAACTTTAGGAGTGCCCTGGGATTACAATGGAGAGAACAAAGCAATCCTAGCCTTCTCCTCTGAGAGATTTCTGCAAGGAATGGTTAATACAATCAATCATGAAATCTCAGAAACATAAAGGGAGGGAATCTAAGAGTATCACCACTCTGTTCTTACCAGGCCTGCAGAGCACAGATGGGGTCAATTTCTGTGATGTACACAATCGCTCCGAGGGCCTTGAGAGCAGCACAACAGCCCTTTCCCACCTGCAGAACAAAAAAAGGAGTCAGGTGTCAGTCCATAAAGGCTCAGTGTTGGGGCAGGTAGGGTCTGTGGGAGGTGGGGATGCACCTCTCTGAAACCTCCAATCATCTAGTGAGCCCTGCGGGGTGCTCCAACCTAGCCAGAGCAGACAAAGATCCACCCCAAGAGAGCTGACTTAGCAAGGGCTGGGGCCTGGGATAGGAAAGGAGATCAAGGAAAAAAAAGTGTTACCATTAGGTAAACAGGACCAAGGAAAAGCAACTGTAACTTCTATTTCTTACTCCAGAAAAACCTGATTAACTCTCATTTGAAATGCATCTAACTTAAGGATAGCCCAGAAGCTTAGGAACTTCTGTGGGTCATTGTTGATGACAATAAAAAATCTCCTTCACCTATTCTAGTTTAGAGATAGTCAATTATATGCCACTTTGGATTTTATCCTTCAATCCATTCCAAGTCACCTATGGGGCTAAAATGCTATATATTCACTTGAATCAAGTCTCATAAAAGGTAACTGTTACAACTGGGGGGAATGACGCAAACATTCCATGCAATAAAACAGTGGTGGAAACTGAACACAATTCATTCTGTATGTCTCTATTCATAAATCTGAGTAAAGGACTTTTGCTATTATCTTGAGATATACCATCTAAGAGTATATTTTAAACCCGACATCAGTGACTCTACACAGACAACGTAAGTCTCGTTCAGTCAACATTCCTACTGAAGTCTATGGAAAGACAGACACTGAGGCCCAGCTATTTACCTCACCATAGCCACACACCACCACTTGTTTCCCACCAAACATCACATCTGTGGTCCTCTTCAAGCTGTGGAAACAGACAAGGGCTCAACTCAAACATTATTAGCTCAAACACAGTCCTTGTGCACAAAATTAAGTGTGAGGCAGTGTCCTACAAGGACCTGGCTGGGCTCAGTATGAATGGACCCCTCTAATAAACTTTTAAAGCCAAAGGAAGACCAAGGGTCAAGACTGGAGTGACAATCAAACTCACACTACAACCCAACCCAAATCTACCCCCTGTAAGTTTGAGTATCTATACACTTCAACTTACCCATCCAAAATGGATTCTCGGCAGCAATACAAGTTATCAAACTTCTGTTTGGTAACAGAATCATTGACGTTCATGGCTGGAACACAGAGCTTCCCAGCTTTGGAGAGCTGATATAGCCTAAAGGGAGAAGAAGCCACAAAAACAAACAAAAACAAAGTTAGCTAATAAAACACACTAAGTAGCAAAATCTGCTAATTCTCTTCAAGCTCCATGCTGCCCTCCCAGTCTTATTTATTGCCCAAGGATATGAGTAAACAAGACTATTTCCTTGTCATTCCTCCTCCCTTTTCATTTATTCCCTCCCACCCCCTTTTATTTTGGAAGGAAAAAACAAAACCCTTTCAGGTGAAGACATTTATTTCTCTTCCATAAAAGGGGATGTATTTCCTTGGACCAGCATCTTTTCAATCTTTAAAAAACCCATGAGTACTTCTGATAAACAAAGATTATCAAGGATTCAGATATGGCTCCTATGTATGTGTGTGTGAGCAGTGCAATGTGACCCCAACAGAGAAACACTCTTTCAGGTATCTTTTAGGTATTCCGACAAGCCAAGAATATTTTGCCCAGTTTTATTTTCTGTAGTGTATACAAGCATATAGTTTTACAAGAGGATTTTTTTTCGTATTTCAAATATAAAATTATAATACAATATTGAGTACAGTTTTTCAAGATAAACTCACTCCCTACCTCCCAATACTGGTTAAGAATAACAGTGGAATAAGTGGGAGAGAAAAATGTGTGAACTAGAACCTGAAATTACTTCCTTTTAGGGGCTCCTTGATTCTTCAAAAGTAAAAACTCAGAAGTTTTATCTAATGAAGATACTCCCGTTTAGTCACTACCAGCCTGGCCACAGCCCTACAGCCTAAAGACCAGAAGAATTTGCTGAGGCAGGGACACAAGGGGCAGCTGCTCCAGAATCTGTTACCTGTGAACACCAGTCACGCTCTCTTCCACAATGCCTCGGATCTTCTTAAACACGTTTGGATACTTCTTATAAACCCAGTGGGTTAAGTCTCCCCCATCATCCAGGATCTACAGAACAGCCAGAAGACTTCTATGGGCATTCAGGCTGCTAGAGCTGGGGGGAACTTTGAACCCACTTTCTGTCCTAGCAAGAGAGCCCTGCATGTTTTGGAAGAGCACTCCTCAGGGCTCCTTGGAGCAGGTTTAGACAGTGGGGACACAGTTATAGTTGTTGGTGTAAAATGGTTAAAGGATTCCTAAGTTTGTTCTCGGCTATAGTGAAGAGCATTAGACCATTACAGATTCACTTTTAGTCTAGTCTTGAAATATATAGCCCGTTTGAATGCAAAAGGAGAGCTGGGACAGGAAGGAAAGAAATCAGAATCCTAGTCCAAAGAGGTACCACATCATTTCCTTCTATTTCATTTTGCTGTATTTGAGCCACATGTGTTTTACTTAATCTTACCCTTCCCCCACCTTTCCATTCAGTACTCAGATCCATTCTGAATAGGTATCAAGCTAAAAGTTAAATGCGTGAGACCAAACATCCAAAACATATTTAGGGAACCATGCTTTGAGGGGAAAAAAAGGAAACAAATCTATTGTCAAAAGTGTATATTAATATGCGTTATTACCATGTTGGCTTGCCATCCATCCATGTTCACACAGCGGTCAATACACCACCAGAAGTCATCTTCCGACTCGCCCTTCCAAGCAAACACTGCAACTCCTGTAGAGAAGGAAGCAAATCAGCCAATTCCTCCTCTGAAGAGTGTCCTATAACCAGTATCACTTCTGAGATTCATGGGAGGAGAAAAAGGTTCAGAAACTATGCTGAAACAAGCTAGGAAGGGCAAAAAGTGAAAACAGCACCTTTAGTTTGAAATTGGTTAGGAATTTAAGGGATTTTTGTTTTCAAAAGTATTTTGGAACCTTAAAATGTTATTCTCTTTGGCCAATTTTATACTTGGAACTCTATCTTAAGGGGATAAAATAAAGGAGGGATCAAAACGAAATTGTTCACTGGAACACTGTATTAGCAACTATCTTGAAACAACCTAGAAGTTCAACATCAGAAACAGTGAAGTAAAATCACACGGCCTTATGACTATTACAAATGATGCTGTCGGTTTTCAGTGACATGGAAAATTTCTGAAAATGTTATACTTAGATGATAAAATTGTACACATACTGAGATTTACTTCATCTCCATAAAAAATGAATAGAAAAAAAAGAAAAATAAGTCAAATATTATCTTTGTGTAGGAAGATTTTTTTTGGAAACTCCTACATTTTCTGCAATAAACACCAGTAAATAAGAAAAATGCAAACAGTAAAAAGTTGCTTTCTGAGGATCCTAGGAAGATGGAATATCCTTAAAACTTCCTGGTGATTTTCTTCTGAACATTTTAACAATAAAAACTGTTCCATGTCTATTGAACTCCCAAGTAGTGTATATATTTTCAGTGCAATACGGCATACCAAGTTACTTCTTGTCAAAAGTAATGAGAGTTTTGGTGAAAGGAGACCAGATGAGCTCACGCTTATATAGCTTATGTAGTTTGACATTCTTTCTTGTTCACTTAACTTTGGAATTGGGCATTTCCCCATGTGATTAGATTCTTTTCAAAGATTTAATGACTGTATTAAGATTCCAGCATGGAAATGGACCTTCATTTTATCATCTATTTTTTCCCTGTTGATATTTTTATTACCCTCCAAATTTCGTAGCCCCTAGACTATAATACGACACTGTAAAGACAATTTTGATACATAAAAATTATGTTTAATTACTTTGAGACAAAGTTAGTGAAGAAAGCTGAACTTACCAGCCTCCGCCAGCGCTGCAGCCACTTCATTCTGAGTGGAGTAGATGTTGCAAGCAGACCAGCGGCACTGAGCCCCCAGGGCACAGAGTGTCTCAATCAACACCTATGTCATTGTATAGGAAGACAGGGTGAGGTGGGCCAGACAGGAGTGGCATCAGGAGAACAATACCAGCAATTCTGATGCAAGAGGTGCTACACTAGGAAGTTACAAAAGGGTGTAATCCAGCTAAGTTATAAGTAGCACACTGGTATGTAATTTTACACAAAAGATCACGTTCCTGAAGTCTTAACATTTCTATAACAATCATGTTTTTGCAAATCTAGATGTCCATTAAGTCAGGTTTGTTAAACATTGTTTATACCTATACAAACAAAGTAGAAGACACTATTATTGTGTAACAGGGAGGTCCCACTTGGAGGATGGATAGATAGGGAAGGCAAAATAAAAAAAGTTTCTTTTCTTCCCCATCAGAAGTCCCTCTCTTTTCCCCCAACAAACTCACCGCTGTCTGGGCTGTGATGTGTGTACAGCCCACTATTTTAGCACCAGCCAAGGGCTTCTCCCCCTGAGCACGTTTCCTGAGTGAAATCAGAGCAGACATGTCTGTGAAAGAACAGAGGTTTTGAGCTAGGTCTGCACTAACACCACCATTAGCTCCTGTCCCAGCAACATCCAGGGCTGGTATAGATCTGTTGCCAGATGGTGAGAAAAGAGAGTAACTAAGCACACTTCCATGATGACTGGCAACTTCCACAGCAAAACAACAGCGGCGAGTTGTCGTCTAATCACTTAGAATTCCTTTTTCTAGTAGTTTCAGCCTTATATGAGGAGGCGTGAACAGAGAATGAAGCAAATTCTCAAAACTGACCAAAGTTGAGGGTGGACCTGATCATTCGGGAGAAGGAAGGGGTTATGCATCGGCTGATGGACGCCTGCGCATGATCACCAGACCGGGAAGCAGGACTTTACCCTCAGGAGAAGAGCCACTTGCTTCTGGTTTTCTGCGCTGTCTAAGCCTACTCCGCCAGTCTCTGGTTTCCACACTCCCTCCCCGTAGAGAAGTGTCTCCACTGTGAAATCAGCATCAGAGTAGGGAGACCTTACAGCAAGCGGGGTTGGGTGGAGAAACCAAGATTTAGCTGATCGCCAGTCACTTTTACCCTTGTTCCAGCAGAGGGTGCTCAGGACAAAACACCAGAGGAGATCCTAAATCACCACAGTCGTAGTTGAAAACCCTCCCACTTTTGCTGCTTCTGGGACATCCGGGTTTCTGAGATGGGCAGATATGGCAGGCCCCGCAGAACTACCCACCATGTAGAGCCAGGATTTGCTGACTGGGCAAGCTCTTGGAACATGGTGTCTTGGGAGAGAAAAACAGAAACTACTCTGTGTCATCACCCCGTGCTGAGAACAGGCAGCAAGGAGAACAAGAATGAGAACAAGGACAGCGAGGTTCAGGCTCCATACCGAGAGATCTGTTTATACAGAAGTCCAGCGGACTGGATTTCTCAGGGCACTTTCTGGTTAGCTTTCAGGCCGCAAGCTGTCTGTGGATCCTGCCGCTAGCCAGTGGGTTGCTTCTGTCCCCCACCTACTCCCTCTCCTTACCTTGCTCTGCAATCTCAATCTCCCGGCGTCCGAATTCTGCCTGCTTGATGTTCTTCACGCAGAAATTGCTGCTGCCCTTGGAGTTGGTTTGCTGCTTCTCTCGGGGGGAGACCTCATCGTCAGAGCTGTCTGTGTAGGACGCAGCTAGAGGCAGGGAGGAGAAAAGAGGACAGAAAAACCTCACTGGCCCCAGCAATGCAGAGCGCAGTCCCCAAGGGACTCCCATTTAAGCTAAGGGAACACTCTTGATCGGAGCCTCCTTTTACATCACTCTCAGTCCTACTTCTCTAGGGGCCTGACAGATGGTATGGACGCAGCTGTGAATGGGTCCATTTACCTGCCCTGATGTTACCTGGCCATTAGTGCTCATGATAAGGAGCGACTGATTCTACCCAACCCTATACCAGCTCTAGGGAACCCCAGGTACTAGTGGTACTTGGTTTCCAACCTGGATTGGAGTCAGGCAAAAATGGAGTAATTCAGGGCATCTAAGGAATGCTATTCCCATAGATTACTGTTTCTCAAATTTAAACATCTAAAGCATCTTTTGGAATCATGCGGAAGGTTTGTTAAAACACAGATGGTTAGGCACCATCGCCAGAAATTCCCATTCAGTAGGTCTCAGGTAGGACCCAAGACGTAGCATTTCTAGCAAGTTTGCAGGTGCTGTTTATCCTGATGTTCAGAGGCCCACACTTTGAGAACCACAAATATGGACAAAAATGTAAGATAATCTTCCAACGGATTTTACATTCAGTTGTGCTCAAGGAATACAGAGATGGAATGAAATGACTCAAAAGGTGAGCGGCTCTGTTTCTGTTGCCAGCCGAGACTACTCGAGATGTTCAAACTTTAAAATGCAGCTTCACATAAAAGCTGAAATGTCCTTTTTGCTAGATATGCAGAAGGATATACAACAATCATTCCTTGTCTCTCAAAAGACCTCTTTTTCTCTCTGAATAGCGTATCTCCCCAATCACTGTCTCCGCCAGCACATCCAGTCTTTCTCACTGACTTCCATATACAACTAGCTAACACAAATACTTCTGTCTAGTTAACACAAGTACTACTAGAGGTATCTACCCCACTAGCACAATTAAACTCTATCACAAAGCTTTTAAAAATGCTCTAATAGGTACCTGTAATACATGGCCATCAAGATGTTTGAAGACTTTGTTAAAGCTTTCTTCACTCATTCCGCCTTCCTTCCTATTATAACTCAAATCCTTCACAATTCCTTCCTAGCTATTATTAGTCTGCTTGTCATCCATTACCTTTTGTATCTGTCCTTACAAGACACTTTTTTATTCATGATAGCCATTGTAATGGAACTTTTGTTTACACACAAGCCCACAGTGAATCTGTATATTCATTCATTTCAGTACTTAACCCTGTCTACCACCATTTGCTCTTATCTGACTATGTCTATACTGGGTTATCAGTGGCACAGGGCACAGAATAAGTTTTAAAACATTTGTTTGCTTATTTTTTTACATTCCTTGTACCTCAAGCCCAGTCTTTAATGTCAATACAATGCAAACAATATTCTGGCAAAAGATAATAAATGGCATTTAATACAGTCTCTTTGCTGACACTAAACACCAATCTATGACCTTGGACAAACCTCTTAACCTTTTAACAATGTTTCCTAAGTTGAACAATGAGGCCGGGTTGGATTAGATGTCCCTGTGGATCTTCCGGTGTTGTGTTCCTCCAGTACTCAAATCATAAAATTCTACGCCCTTTTCACGCTAATTTTCTAATACCCACTCTAAAGCTGAGAGGAGTTCAATTCAAACCAGAGAAAAGACAACTCATCTGGGGTTTAGACAGGAGAGAAGAACTAAAAAGAAACGAGTTGGAGCCACATGATAGTAGTCTGAATATTTCCTATTCCAGAGAAATAGGGGTGGATACTTCATCATAAAGGGTAACCTAGTAAATGAAAGAAGCCAAAACAATAGTTTGTCCTGTTATAATTCAAGCAGTCTTGGAGCCGACAAAGAAATAGATAGGTGGCAGTGCTTATCTTACATAAAGAAATCAGAAATTATGCTTCCAAAGTACACCTGTTTTCCAAGGCCAGCTCTGTCAGCCAAAGTACCATTGATTTTCTCCCTTTGTAACGTGGGTGGACGAACGTGGGAATGGGAACCAGCCCAGTATTATCTGCCAGACACTGGCCACAGACCACATATACAGTCAGGGATACAAAGTCTCCAAATGAGGAAATGCTTCCCCAGCTACAAGCCTGGTGGGGAACATTCCTACTGACCAACTACTCATTATCAGCTTTCAGCACAAAGATGGGCAGTCCTGACATGAGGTATTTCCAGCTTCTAGATAAGTGAAAAGAACTGGGTAGAGAAATAGCTTAAGGCTCTGAAACAGAAGATCAGAGAGGACACGAAGTCCACACCTACCAGAACTGTAGCTGTCTGTGGAGGACTGAGAGATGGAACGAGACAAAGACCGCCGACCAGTCTTGGTGGGGAATTTGGTGAACTCCTGCATGTCATCAGCAAACTGGATTTGCTATATTGGAGGAAGAAGAAGACAAAAGTTGAAAATTTACAATAAGGATTCTATGAAATGTTCCATTTTTAAAGGCCATACAATATCTTCCTTAAAAGTTAAGTTACGTGGCTCCTGTTAAGCGTGCAACTCTCCCACCAGAAACGAGGGTGGGCAGCGGCTACTTTCTGATTACTCCCAAAATGCCAATTACTGCCTCTTCCCAATTGTTTCAGCAGAAGTGTTTTTTTTTGGGGGGGAGGGAGGTAAAGACCCAACTTCTTTTAGCATATGTCAAATTTCACAAACCTTCCTTCCCACCTTCCATAGTGTTTTTTCTTTTCCCTTAAAACCTTAACACATTAAACTCTTACCCTTCCTCCCAACTTTATCAAAAACAGGCATAATCTCATAGTGCTTCTGCTTGTTTTTTCTTTTTTCAGAATATTCTCTTGTAGCACATTTTTGTCCTTAAGTTAGCAATCATCTTGCTTTAAAAAAAAATTATGAAGAGATGCCTTGAAACGGTGATGGGCAGTCTAGGCACAGCAGCTAATATGAACAGATCAATTACTGAATTAGTAGGACTCCACCGGGAATGAAACAGTAATCAAAGGAACACAGAGTCCAATCATATATATGTACTTTATAAAACCAATGTAGTATTTCCAGAACCTTCTATATCCAGTAAAATACCAGAATATATTAATGAAAAAGAAATTGCAAACCACACATGCACCATAATAAATTCCAACTAATTAGGACTAATTTGAAGGGAGGAGAAAATAATGACTTGGTAAGCTTTACTAAAAACATCTTTAAATTAAGTAAACCAGAACTAGGTAATTATTTGAAGGATATTTGGAAAACTGGCTTTAGTAAATAGCAAATAGCTAACAATTTGTATTATTTGTGGATAAATTAATGAGTCTTTTTGAAGTGTATAAAACATTTACTTCAATTAAATGGTTTAAAAATCTTCCTCCTGAACTCTTACTTCAACTCTGAAAAACCCATTCTTTAAAATATAAACCTCAGCCTCCTGAAAACAAAATGGTTTCAGAATCTGAATTGAGAGTCTCCTCACGACCTGACTAAATCTGAAAAGATTTCCACAGAGAATCCATTAAGCTAACTCTTCAGCAAGTTATCTCTGGAAATGTAATCTATTACAGATTAAAATCTTCTCTCCATAATGTTAGCAACATAGCTATAGCCACTCTGAGGCCAGGAATAATAAAAAGCCCATTAGTTACAGCAGCAAATGCTCCCCTCTTCTGCCACATGCACCTTCCAGCTAGGGTAGCACCAGTTGGCAGTATAAGTATCAGACTTAAATGTACAGCCTAGGCACATGCAGCTAACATGAACAAGTCAATTACTGAATTAGTAGAACTCCACAGGTAATGAACAATAAGCAGGGGAACAGATTTGTATTTTCACACCAAGAATGAAAGCAGAGAAAGCCATACAGTAAGAGCCACAAATACTACTATTGGGTAGCAGGCCTCTGAGAAAAACCTGAATGTATTTCCAGTTAAAACCCCCCTTGGCTCAGCCCCCAACTAGGCAAATTTCTTTCTTTAGGCTACTCAGGGAAATACGGAAGACGCAGAGCCCAGACTCTGTCTTATTAAGTCAAAGGACAGATCCTAAAGGCTTACAAATTTTTAATTTTAATACAGTCTCTTTGCTGACACGAACACTGATCTATGACCTTGGACAGACCTCTTAATCTTTAAACAATCATAAAAGGGGAAGAACTACATTATCTGGCATCCAGCCTAGGCCTTACACACAGAAAATACTCAATAATTATACAGTAAGTGAAACTTTCAAAGTACTTTCTTCTGTAAGATCAATTAATCAAATTTCAAAACCACATAAGCAAAGACCCAAGCTAAACAATATACACTGTACCAGAACTTGATCAGTATCTTTGTACATCCCAGGCAGCTTTTTTAGTTCAGGTGCTAAAACTTTAACTTTAAATAGCTTAAATATCAAAAGTACAACTGCCTTTCAAAAAACAAACAAAAAAACCCTCATTGAAGTGACCATAGGTCAGCATCTGCCCTTCTAGAAAGGATTCCCCACTCATGCTCACATGACTTCTGCAGTCAGCAAAGCTAGTTTCACTGAAGAGACTCACCCTGGACCAAGGTAATGACTTCCAACCCAACGCAGTTATTACGGTGGCAGAAGAAATACACAGTCAAGATACCGTCAACGCCTTTTAACACTCTGCAGAGGCAGCCTTTCCTCCACTAGCCTCCTAACTTCTGATGTGGGCAGCCTATTAAGAGGCTGCTCTCTTCATTGCTGTTATGATTTGCTCCCCTGTTCATCCTTTTTTCCAAAGGTTCTGGGTATATTCCCAGACACCACCCACCTGGGGGTGGGGGTGGGGGGGAACTGCAATAACATGTGCAGTTTTTCAAATAAATAGAGAGGCAGCTGTGGAAATAAAGAAATGTGTTTCTTCAGCAATCTATGAATTGAATTAATAGTCATAACCCCACCTTGCATTAATACAGCTCATCAGTAGCCTAAGGCTTAGCAAAATCTTTCCCATCTAAAAGTACTAGACTAGGTTACAAGCAGCTTACTAACCAGTGCAGTGCCCCATCTCTCAAAAAACGAATATGGTGCATATTTGAAGGGGGCAGAATGTTAACTCAAGCCATGACATGGATGGGTGGCTGTCTATTCTCAAAGCTCTTTGGTATTTCCTTGTAAACACGGTGGTCCCGCTACACAAAGATGTGTGATGACCTTGTGTTCTCCCCCACTCCTAACCACATGCTGGAAAGAACCTGCACTACAGCTGCTGCTGTGTAACGCTCTGCTTCCACCAGGACTGCCAGCCCCACCGGCCGTCTTCTCAGCTAGCAGCTTTGTCTTCCCTTGGTTAAGGACATCCTCGAGTGTTGTTCACCTTCACGTCATAAGCATACTGTTGCCAAAAGCAATTTTTGGATATCACAAGTTTTCTTTCTAGTGAAACCAGATCTCGGTAATAGCCTTCTTCTAATTGAGTTGGACTCACTGCATTTAGGCCAAATATGAACTTTTAGGTAAAAAGAGAATCCAAAGATGACTGTGAAGTTGTTCTGTTTACATTATTTCCCATTATTATGATTTCTTACAATCATTATGTCTTAACTGGTGTACTTTACTTTACCTCATATCTAGATTTTTAAGGAACGCTAGGTCTAAATATAATGTATAACGGGGAAGTGGGGAGGGACAAGTAGATAAGGTAGATGAAGTTCAAAAAGCATCGGAAAATTAAAAAGCCCTATGTTAAAGAACTGTTTTGTGTTTGAATATTCGCCACTCCATAAAACAGCCTTACCGTCAACAAGCACATCAGTTCCATGCCTGAACCTAGCAGCACATACGAGAAAGGCTGACCCAGCCTCCAAACAGCACACCCAAATACAGAAGTCTACTTGCTGCGTCTTAAAAACTCAATTGAATAACAGGCCAATTTAACATGCTATTTTAGAGCACTTTCTCAAATAGTTTAGTGAGTATAATGCTTGCCTCTCTTCCCTGTGATACTGAGAATAAGGGAAAAGCTCTACAGAAGAAACAATTCTGGGCACAGTACATCCACTACCTACTGTAGGCCTGGTGACAGAGCAAGCTGATGTCGTACCGCACTTACCAAGAAAAAAGGGTCATAGACAATCCAAAATAGTTGTAAGCCTCCAGGTAAGAAAAATCATTGCATACTGCTCCTTCAGTTGGCCCTAAGGGATATTCTTTACCATTAGAAGCTGGAAAGTTTACTTCCACAAATACATAGTCTATCTACTCTGATCATAAACAGCTTAGCTACACTTTCGTCTCATGTCCCATCCAATTTTCTCTTGTAGCTCCTGAATCAGAGAGAATTAAAAGCTACCAAATTCCACTAGGACACCATGGCCAAGGGATGGTAACCAGGATAAGATTTATGAAGTATTACATTCTTTTAGTCAACATATTTGGTAGGCCCCAACCCAGTACCCAGGGCTGTTCTAGGAAAAATCTATGGAAGGAAATATGGTCCCTTCAATCTATATATGTGTTCTGACCCACAGTATAATGATAACACAAATGGCTTTGTCATAGAATTTTACTGTCTTTTTAGGAATATGCCAGCTACTGCAGTCTTTACAGCCTTTTCTGGATACTGTTTAACTTAGAACTCCAAAAATCAGAGGTTAAGTTCGACATCTTATTAAAGGTTAAGTTCGACATCGTTATTTCACATATCTAACAAACAGCTTTTACTTTCCTCAGAAAGGTTCCTTCCTAAGGGTGAAGACCTGAACTCAAAGGTAAACAGCAATTACTAGGATAATAAATCATGAGAAAGCATTGCTTAGAAGTGAGTAGAGGGATTGGTCTTTCTTGCTGCTGAGGATTACTTGAAGGGCCAGTATCCCCCTTGAGGTGTACTGCTGCTTTTCTGAGACATCCCCAAATTATATAATCTGTCCCTCTGTCTCCTCTAGTATATTCTGCATACAAATTTTTCTGTTTAGAAATTATGATCAGCATATTTCTTAGCTAACACTTAGCAACTGAGTAAAAAAGTGACTACCAGAAAGCTAGAAATTTTAACAGGCAATTATTAAGCAGTGTGCTGTAACACCTTCCAGGATTCCTACATTTTTTTCTAATCCCTCTTTCACACATCTTCTGGTAAATTTTTTTTCTTCTACAGATTCTATTCTCATCTGCTCTTTTTTCAGAGGAAAGGAAGAGAGTATGGCTATCAGCCTAAATAGGTGCAAGACCTTTTCTTGATACTTACCACTGACCAGTCTGATTCCCATTGCAGATGAATTCAGAGAATCAGTTATCAATAAATACCAACTCCTTGGTACAAGAACTATATAAGTCTGAGAGATATTCAGACTTTCAATTAGGTAAAAGAAATTTCCCAAAGAAGGGCATCCTCTTCCCAACATGGTGCCCTCACATATACCACCAGGAAACAATTTATCTCAAGGGAACCAATCTGAGGCCACAGAGTTGAACCCACAGACGCCTCCAGTCACTTCTTCCATTCGCTGGTACAGAGACAAGTCTTCTGAGACTCGGCAGGTGTTGCCTGCTCCCTGTCCTGCTTCCCCGTCTCACATTTCTTAAGTTCTCAGTTTCCCCAGATTGGGCCCGAGTTTCTTGTGGGGGAAGGGACAGGCAAACTGACTAATCACAGCACGCATCTCCCTCCCCCACTCCACCCGCTCCTGTTTCTCAGCAGTAACAGGCTACAACACACACACACACATGCTGCCAGAATCCAATTCCACAGTCAGAAGAAACACTCCTTTCAAAAATGGGGTTCGACTTTATCATTTATTCATGCTGGTTGGAAGAAAGGATGAGGCAACACCAGGGCTCACACTGCTGAGTCACTTAAATGTGAGGAAGGAACATAAAGCTTGAAAAACCGTGCCAAAGAGAGGTTGTACCAGATCAGCTATGCCCCCTCTCTTCATATGAGACAACAAACTCACTGGCTTTCTTAAGGTGCTCTAGTGAAAATGACCAATCTGGGCCTTCAACTCCAACTGGAAGTAAAATTAGAGGTTAGAAAACGGCAAGTAGAACAGGGAAGGGCTTCCTAACCCTTTGAAAACCAGTTAACAACAGAATGTAACACACATCAGGACTACGTGTTCCAATGCCTGTTTAGCTTTCTCCTTGTCCAACTGACCAGCCTACCCACACTTTCCTCAATCTCCATCTGCTATCAGTATTATATGAAAACATGCCACTCATTCTTACTCTCCTGACATTCAGTTCTCATTAACTCTGGGTTAAAAAAGGTTTTGTACAGGTGATTGAAGAAATGTACGTTCCTGAACATACTGATGATCTTAGTGATACCCCAAACTCCTTCACCTCATCCCCTACCACCACTGTTGTACCTTCTTTGTCCCCACTTTTCAATATATAAAAGATTTAAAAGAGCAGTATAACGACAACCTGTATACCCTCTATGTAGATTGAATCTTTCCACTTTCCACATTAGGTTGCTTTTTCTGTATTTTCACATGCACACATATATACTTTCAAATGGTCCTGAGAAAAAAAAAGTTGCAAACATGAAAATTCACCAATATATTTTTCAGAATGCATCTTCTAAAAACAAGGACATTTTTCTACAAAATGACAGTAATGTTCTACTTAAGCATATTAACAATAATTCTATAGAGTCAAATATCCAGTTTGTATTCAAAGTTCTCCAATTATCTGAAGAATGTCTTTCATGTTGTAGACTCAACAGCCTACCCAAATCTTCCAAACCAGGATGGAATCGAGGGCCACTAAATGCACTGGGTTGTTAGGTTCCTTCAGTCTCTGCTAGTCTAGGACACTCCTCCCTGCTTTGTTTTCCTCCCTTGTGATATTGACTTTTCCTGGAAGAGTCCAAGACAATTGCTTTACAGAATCTTCCATATTCTGAATTTTTCAGATTGTTTCTTTCCTGTAAATTGGATGCTCAGTTTTGAGATTTGATTAGAAAGAAATTANCCCTAAAAGAGAGACCAGAATACACAGGAAAGTGCACAGCGTACAGGTACACCTGAGAGAACTTGGCAGCCAGTGAGGCGGACGGGATACGGAGCTGCGACCGGGTGGGACGAGCGCCCCTGCCCCCCAGAGCCCCGGCAGTCAGACACTCCGGAGAGAGGACTCGGCACC
>JAVKTM010207735.1:0-11295 GCA_032200785.1 Phataginus tetradactyla | reverse complement strand
ATATTGTACATGTAATTGTAGATTAATGATTCCAAAATAAATTATAAAAGAAAAAGAAAAGGTAGTGAATCGGGACAGTTGGCTCAACAGAGAGGGAATTTAGCTCCTCATTTTAAGACTAGAAAGGCTGATCCTGGCTTATGGAGGGTGTTTCCCTTTATGGGTGTGAGAGAGAGAGATAGCTGGGTGTGGA
This sequence comes from Phataginus tetradactyla, assembly GCA_032200785.1. Taxonomy (NCBI): domain Eukaryota; kingdom Metazoa; phylum Chordata; class Mammalia; order Pholidota; family Manidae; genus Phataginus; species Phataginus tetradactyla. The sequence goes on along the minus strand of JAVKTM010207735.1, from coordinate 11,102 downwards.
GGTTGCAAGAAACTGAAGTGAGGCAGCTCTATTTTAGAGGGAAGGTGAGCTTGATGCAAGGGCCTGTGGATGCCCAGGATCCAACCACACAGAGATCTTCAGAGCTGGAGAGTGGGGTTGGGGGTCGCAGTACCCGTGATTTCCAAGGCAACCTGTAGCCTGCTCAGAGAAGTAACTGGAGATGGATAATGAGGAAGGTAAGTGAACATTCATTCACTCAACATATACTGATCTAGAGGCTAAGAAACAAAACACATTAGCATTCCTGATATTCTCTTATTATTATATTAATCTTCAGCATTTATCATACACATATTTCTATATATATGTTTCATAGATAGGTGTATGTATACACACTGTATCTTACCAAGCTATATATTTCTGAAATATATATAATGTGTATGTATATAAAAGGATCATTACAATGTAGAGAAGATTTATAAAAATCAATGTGTTGTCACATTTAAGAAAAATGGAAGTTGGATATGAACAGAGAATTCATAGTGGAAATATGAATGGCTAATAAAAACAGGAAGATGATTAATAAAAATACACTGCTGGGCTGGCATTCTGTACACTGCACAGCTCTGCTAACTAGCTCCCTATTCGGTTCTACCAGAAGCACTGGAAGGAGGAAGGGAAGAGAGGCCCTCCCTTTCTTATGCATCTCCTGTTCCTCCCCATGTCACCCAGTGTCACAGTAGCAGTTAGTTCCTTTCCCCAGATTCTGTCCTCACTCCCCTAGACAATCTCATTTCATGCCTTAGCAGCACCCCTCACATCTGGCATGGGTTTGTTCTTTGCATTTGGAGTCCAGCTCCTGAAGGCCCCTTCTCCAAGCTCCTGACATGTCTACAGCATGAAGCAATGAACCCTGTTCTGTAGTCTAAGCTCTGTCCCTGTGACCTCCTCTCCCTCTGTGGGCCCAGCTTTGGGGGTGGACATGCAGCCTGCAGTCGCTACCTTTGGCTTACCTCTGACTTTCCCAGGCCTCCAACATGAATTTACTCAATTACTTATTCCAAGCTCCCTGTTAAGATAACTAGTGTAGTTTCTGTTTTCCCAACTGGACTATCACTAATACAACAACTAATGTACAAAAAGGCAAAAATAAATCTATACTTATATCTCTATATCCATATTCTGTCACCTATTGGGTTAGCAAAAATGAACAAGGTCAATAATATTTAGTGTTGGAAATGATGTGGAAAAATATATACACATACACTGCATGGCAGTTTATGCAGCCTTTCAGAGCCATGTTGATGGTACATATTAATATTCAAAATGTACATGTAATTTGTCTAAGCAATTCTACTTTGTGGTAACTTGTTTACAGAAAGACTCACACCTAGGTACAGAAATTTACCTGTATGATAGTCATTGTTGCACTGTATGGGTTCCAAAAATGACAGCAGGGATATTGTCAAATGGTTATTAAAACCATGGCATATCAATTATTTTAAAAGGTCAATCTATATGAATTGACACGGAAAGATTTGCAGGACATGGTAGGTAAAAAAATCAAACTATATAATGATACTGTTGATATAACTCTTACTATTTTGAAATACATGCAAGACACATAAACATAAATGTAAAAATTCTGAAAGATTACAGACCAAACTCTTAACAGAGGTTACCTCTTGGGAAGGGACTAGAATTGGAGAGTGATTCCGGATTGGCATTCCTCAACAGCAGCTTTTAATTTATATGAATTTGATTGAATTTTTAACAATATGAATATATATGTAAATGTAACAATGTCAATGTATTTTTAACTTGTGTAAATTATTTTTAAAAATGCTCTCTAGCAAAAGAAAAAAAATTCATCCCCTGTAGTTGCATTCATCATGGTGGCTGCAGTAGTGAAGCCAGCAACATCTCTGGATACTTCCTTCTACTCTTCTATATGTTTCAAATTTGCTATATAATAATTTTATAATAATAAATTTATAAAGGAAAATATTGTTGGAGAAAAGCATTTCCTTTCACCTATAGGGATCTCACTGCTGACAGGAAATCTTGAAGAAAGTATGGGGACCAGCTACATAGGCCTGGGAGCCCAGGCTGGACAGGAGATGGTTGTGAGATGGAGAACCTATGGCTTCCTGAGGTCTTTGGACAACAGAGGGTGACTCCACAAACTTCCCAGCCACTTCTGCAACCAGTGTCATTTCAGGTGTTGAATTTCAGCTGCAGTGAAGGACTACATCTCATTTTGAACTCCAAGGAAAAATATGCCATAGGCCCTAATCTGGGTTGGAGAAGATCATAGGATTCAGGAGAAAAGGGAAAGAGATGAATCAACCTTTTCTGAAAGAAATCAGATCTTGGACTACATCAGGTCCTCTTGGCCAAGTTCTCCAAGCTGGCCCTTTAATGTTCCCCATTTCCTCTCTGCATTGATGCTGGAAGACTTAGTGATGCTGAGACTCGGGTCTCACTCTGCTGTTTCCAGGCAACTTGTAAACATCATGCATGGGTATATTCTATATTGAATTAATAGAGAGTTGTGTTCTTTCCATGTTATTCACTTTTAAAGTGGCTGAAAGTGTTTTCTCTTTTTTCATCACTGACATACTCAAAGAAGGGTATTTTTCATACCATATCCTCAGCTGGCGCCTCAGTCGGTGACCCTCAGATGGAGACAGAACCAAGTCTCAGACCTGCACTTGCTGGAGCTTCCATCGGACAGGATGCTGCTCCCTGAGGACAGGCTGAGGCCTCTATCAGCCTATAAGAAGCTAAGTGCTATTCTTCAAACAGGTCCTAAGCAGAGGAGAGGCTCCTCTTGAGATGCCCAAGATGGAAAAAACTGGTGCACAAATGTTTGCCTGCAGCTATCCTAAACTCTGTTATTAACCCAGACCATGGCCACAAAATCCCTGTGGTTGGGATGATATCCTTTTCTTTCCAGATGTTTCCTGTCTCAGATGTGTCTTTCTGGATCAACATAATTGATTCAGGAAAGTGGGAAGAGGAACAGGAGAAACAAGAGTCAACCTCGGCTGCGAGCTGTGCCATGGCTCCCCTTACCTGGTCCATTTCCCCTTTATTCTGAAGATTAGTAGAATTTTTCCTTGTAGAAATAAAGATGACAGAAGGAAGAGCCTGTATCCTGTGGCAGACACACAAGAATTGTTGCCCGGTGGCTCACTCAGTCTCCTCAGAAAGGAGGTGGGTGTCTATTACCTCACTGTGAAGTTTACTGTGGACCCAGGCAGCTGAGCTCTGAGATGTGTGCTGTATTCTAGAGAGCTCCAAGCCTGCATCACAGAGTGATGGAGCGATCACAGTCACAAAGGATTCCCGAGGGTGGGGGAGGGGACCCTTGTCCTACTGCCCAGCCTAACAGGTCCCACCACCCTCCTGGGCATATGTATCCCATCCCCTTCCCTGGGCCTTCCTATTGCTAACCCTGTCTTCTCATTATATCACATCCATGTCTCAGTGCATTTTCTGTTTATTCTATCCATAACCCAGACATACCATGGATATAGCATTACCTGGTAACTCCTTTGGAGATATGGTTTAGACCCCACCAATTCCACAGACTTTGAAAGTCCAGAATTTTGCTTATTTCCAGATACTAACTTAAAGAAGACACTTTTCTAGAGGGATGAAACATAAAAAAAGTGCACACAGCTCAAATTTTCACACACTGAAAACACCTGTAAAACTAGCATCCAGACCAGGACACAGCTTATTCTGGGTACCCTGGATGCATCGCTGGACAGTATTCCCACTGTCTCCCCACACCCACACCCTGAGGACCACACTGTGGCATCTTGTGAGGGCAGGATGATTACCAGGAACAGTTTGAAGCTTTCCTTGTGTATTAACGCCCTGCATCCTCACCATGACTGCTGAGATGGTTCTATTACTCACCCATTTTGCAGATGAAGACACTGGGGACATACAAGGTGAGCTGCTTGCTGAGATCCCAGGGCTGTGATTAGCAGAGCCAGGATTTTTCTGGATCCAGAATCATACTCCTGAACCACTGTGCTGCCTAAATCGTCATGGTGACTGGAGAAAGTCTGAATCAAAGAAGACTGGATTCTGGAGGAATACCCACTCACCTCCACAAGGCTCTCTGCCTGTGGCCTCCACATGCCCTTCTCTTTACATCTCTCACTTGCTGCTGAGAACCAACAAGGAAGCGTGAGGCTTGGAGCAGGGAAGGGGCTGGCCCTGGGGGCCATGCAGCTGGGAGGACAGACTCACATTTAAGCCCAGTGCATATCAAGGACCTCTTGTCCACCACTTTATGTGGGGCGGAGTTGCTGAAGCCATGAGGGGGTAAATGGATTACATTGCTCCTCCCTCCAGTGGGTTTTGCTCATAGCTGGATCTGATTTGGGGTTAAAGGAATAGGAAACTGAGTTTGGCTTCCATCTTATTTGTGCTCCTCATATCATGTGAAACTGTTGGGTCTGCCCTCGCGGTTCCATGACACATTTCCCTAAGCATCACTGGCTGCAGGGCTCCCTGGTTTCTGTCCAGCCACCATGTGCAGCACAGCACATGCCCCTCAGTCTCTTTTGCGTGCTCCTCTTCCTCCGCCCTCAGTGTGATGCTCAGGGCTCTACCTTGCATCTTCTTTTCTCAAGTAACATGTTCTCCTGGAATACTACAACAAAACCCATGACTTCATAAACCATCCCCGAAAAGTAGGCCCATATATCCAACCATTTCCAAGACAGCACCATCTATGTGTCTCCCTGCCCTTCACACTCAACATGTTCAAATCTGAACTCAAATTTCCTCTTACCCCCATCCCTCCAAAATTCTTCTTCTCCCCTTTTCTCATATTAGTAAATAGCATCATCACCCATCAAGATGCTTCAAGCCAACCTGGAATTTTCCTTTGATCCTCCTCACCCCCCCACATCTAATTAATCAGCACCATCTACCAATTCCACCCTCCAAATAATACCTCCATCCATCCACTTCTCTGCATTTCCATTGCCGTTCCCATAGTCTAGGCCGTCGTCTTCTCTTGCCTGTACCATGGAAATTATTTCTTAACTAATGTCTCTGTTTCTATTGTTATATCCTTCCAAGCCAAGCTCTACTTTGCCATGAGGGATTCTACTAAAATGCAAATCTCATGATATCACTCTTCTACGAAAAGCCTCAATAGCTTCCCATTGCTTCTTGGTAAATTCCATACCATGGCTTCAAAATTCTCCATTACCTGACCCCACCCTAGCTCTCCAATTCCAGTCTTCCCAATTCTCACCCCACCCTCTGTAATGCAGCCACACTGAACTTTAGCACATTCTTCCCATATCCTACCATTTCTTCCCTTGTTTAACTCCTACTCAATTGTCTGTCAGGTCTTGGCTTACCTATTCTATCCTCCAGAAAGTCTTTCCTGAACCCTAGATAAAGCTAGGGACCCCACTAAATATATCATAACATTCTGCACTTCCCCATCATCTGGTCCTCCTCTGTGTCTTCAGTGCAGCCATTGAAGCAATGGGTAAGCTATGTCCTCCCAGAACTGGTAAGTGGCTGAGTGTACCAGAGGCAGTACCTTGCTAGATCTACCATGAGAGATGTCACAAGTACTGAATTCCCTCAGGAACACAGACACAGTCACTAGGACTTCAGCAAACAGAAAGGTTTTTCCCTGAATGAAATATGATTTTAATTTGCACAATATGCACATTTATAATAATAATAGCTGCATGAGACATGTAATAATAAGTTCCTAATGCTAACCTGGGGCAAAATATCTAATACAAATTAAATTGGCTCTGTTCCTAGGAATTTTAGTATATTGCATTGTAGGTTTTGAGCCAAAATTCTGCAGACATATCTGATTAATATTCTAATTAAAATCAGAATGGGACCATAAGAGATAGTTGGGTTTCCCCAGTAATGAATAAATAAATGGCTTCCCAATAAAAGTGGGCTTCCAACAGACATTTGGATGGACTATGCTATCTTTGAAAACACATAACAGGCCTACCTAGAAGGCCAGGAGACCTTGAAATGCTGTCTCCAAACTCTACCCCATGAATGCTCTCTTAACTCCAGAGGCATTTTGGCCCGTGAAGGAATCCTAGTTATGTGTAATCATTTTCCTCTCTTTTATACTCCAATGTGGAGAAAACTGTCCTAATCAAAATATTAAAGGGGCAGCTCACTATACAATTTTATTTTGCCTTTGGGCACAGATGGTTGAAACAGATGGGGATACTTGTACCAACGTGGGTCAATTCAAAGCGAATGTGAATGCAAGGAGCTGAGCTAGAAGGCCAAGGGGTCTTAGGGTCTGAGAGAACCCCTTGAGGACAGCCATGATGGCTCACTGTGAATGAGCAGAAATACAAGTCTTCATGTGCTGGCAAATGCAACATTCCTCATGCAGAATTAGGAAACCATTAAAATTCAAATGAGAGAAATCAGAATGCATGAAATTTCCCAGAGTGCTTAAACCCTCCTTTTCTTATGCTAATTTGAGCGTTTTCATTTCCTTGTTATCCAAAATTATTATTCCTAAAATAAAGGGAATTAGTAGCACAGGTCATGTGATTTCCTGCCCAGATTCTTAACTTTATTCCTGGCTAAGAACTGCACCAGTGTCTTGGAAAGGAACAGAGATGTCCTGAAGAAAACTGTGGGGAACGTAAAGCTGGGCAAAGCTGCAAGAGTAAGGTGAAAGTATCAGTAGCTAAAAGAACCCTAGTAACTGGAAACATGGTAAATCTAACAAGAAAAGTGTCAGTATGGGTGGATGTAAAGACTTGTACTTGGAGTGGGGGAAATAATCAACCAGATGGTTCAGGATGAGTGGTGGAAATGCAGAAATGATAGAAATGAATATAGCTCATAAACATAGGCCTCTTTCATGACACTTTTCCAGAGTAAGAAGCAATGTGACAGTCTTCAGTCTCTTTCTACCCAAATTTGAAACACTATCCTTACTTTAAACACTTTTTCATAATGCTATTTCAGCACTCCATAAATGTGGCTAACACATTTTTTTTGCTGCCTGTATGTCCTTTCCAAGTCTACATTTCTATCCTCAACTTAATGGCCTTGGGGAAAGACTCTTTAACTATTTCATCCATTTGGAACAGTGACGCAGAGGACACCATTTATGTGGAATACTGGAGGAACTCTGGGGCTGTAAACTTAACACACCTAATCAGCATCAACCCATGATTACTGATTCACAGTGACTTTGATAATGATGTCACTTTTCTATAGCAATTATGACACACCCACTCACAGTAGGGGAAGACAGGTGAGGCAAAACAAAGAGAAGCTCAGAGCTAGATGGAAACTCAGAGAGCAACTAGTGCAGCCCCTTTATTTTACCCCAAAATACTCAAATCAAAATGGTTAACACAGCTTGGAAATGTTGAGCTGGTCCCAAAATATCCTAGAATATGTCTTCTGCCTCACCAGCCTTCTCCTCCACTTCTACCCCATGCCACCTATCTTGCCAGTACTCATAAAGAAACCTAGATAAAGGGTATCAGACCCAAATGGCTAAGCAGCCAGGCAGAGGACATAGTGAATAAAGTGGGCTGAATGGAGACTATGGTGATCTAGGGAAATCTCCCCCCCAACCTTAGAGAAGAGGCACCACTCACCCAATTGTACCATACAGGTGTGCAGGTCTATGCTCTTCAAGAGAAGCCTAGATTTTTATGTGAAATCTCCTGGTTTTTGAATGTAACAAATTAACTTGGATTATTTTTAAACTGTAAATAAGGCAAGTCAAGTCCTGGCCCACAGTTTGCAGTATCTGCCTTTGGTGATAGACCCCATGGAGAAATCAACATCGCCTCATCACTTGCAGCTGGGTGGCCTGTTATGCACTGGTGTCTCTGAACCTTGGCTTCTTCATCTCTAAAGTTAGAGAACGGCCTCTTCTTTGATGGATTTTGTAAGAGCTAAGCTTATGTAGATAAAGCACATAAAACACATACCCGGCATAGTCATTTCTCAGTATGACACGGCTCTTCATCTCTCTTTGCAGCTAAGCCATCTCTCTGTCTGTGGGTGTCAGTAGGATTCTCCACAGCCTTGCACTTGCTTTCCCCCTACTACTAGGGAAAAAAGCCCACTGCTAAAGCACATTAATGGGGTGAGGTAACGTTTAATCTGTCATCCTTACCCTTAATCAGGTTTTTCCAAATCAGAAAATTTGTTTTTGCGTGATTTATGGCCTAAGGAGAATAAAAATAAAGAAATAAATAATAAAAACAAAAGGCAATATATACTTATAAGTTGCATTTAAACAGAAAATATAATTATGAATATGAAATTTGGCTCATTTCAGACCAAATTTATATATACAGAAAGTCACATTATAGTAGGCATGCTCAGATCCAGCTCACCACGCCCTGCTGGGTGACCAAGAGCGGAAGTCAGTTGGCAACTGAGAACCCACTCAAGTCTTTCAAAAGGTGAGTGGGTCGCTGCCTTCAAAAGGAGCTGGGCTGAATTTCAGTGTTGACAACATAATTATCAGGAAGTGGAGCTAAGGTTTAAGTCACTGGACACCAGAAAACAAGCTCGCTTTCTCTCTTTCTCGTTCTCCCCCTCCACCACGTAAGGACACAGCAAGGAGACAGGGAGAAAGGCAGCTCTCACCAGAAACTGGCTATGCCAGCACCCTGATCTTGGATACCCAACCTCCAGAGCTATGAGAGAATACACTTCTGTCGTTTAAGCCACCCAGCCTGTGGTATTTTGTTAAGGCAGCCTGTGCAGACTAATGCTATTCAAATTTCATCAGTTATCTAAATAATGTCCTTTGTTGCCATGTGCTATGTGCTGCCTGGTCCAGAGCCTAACCGGGATCACGAGTTGCATGTAGCTGTCATGCCCCTTTAGCTTCCTTTGATCTGCAGCAGCATCTCAGTCTTTGTTATTTCACTGGAACATGAGGAACATAGGGAAGTCCTGGGAGCATCAGGCTTGTTCCCTCACTCTCCTGCTCCCTCCTTGTGGTGAAGTGAGGTGTCCAACAGCAGTGGAATAGTGGAGCTCAGAGTTGTGTCTGAGTCGTTGGTGGGACTTCCTATGTCTCATTCTCATTCTATTTGGTGGTGATATTCATCCCTGGGTCATAATAGGGAGAAAACATTCAAAGCTGTATTTTCTAAAATTAATAAGGATTCTGGAGCGAAGTCATTGCAGAGCCAAATAACTATGACATCTCAGCTCCTGCCAGGCTGAAACATTTTTTAATTTAAAATTAAATAAATGACAGAGAATTTATGACCCACCTATATATTAGTGACCAGTCTCTAGCACTACACATTCACAGAGCAAGCACTCAATAAATACTGGTTTTTTAATTAAACCAACTCTTGGCGGGGGAAGTAATGGCCTATGAAGTACAGCCAGCAGTAGAATGAAAACTGATACTCTCCAACCACATGTATTTACTCCTTAATTCTATTTCTTATTCAGTAATAGTCTTCCTCCATTGGCTCATTCATTGAATAAATGTTTATTAAGCAGCTCATAATTTAAGCATGCTGTTAAATACCAAGGATTAAAGGATGATCTTTAATTAGAACCTAAGGTAGAATCTGCTCTCTGGAAATGACGTGGCCCTCGAACCGTAACTGCAGCCAGATCGCCCACTGGCACCCACCTGGAGGGCTCATCTGTGTGAGTCAGCAGCTGTGCTAAGAACAGTTTTTCTCTATGAGCCATTGACACAGCATAACTATCATTCGTTTGGGCCAAATTGAAACACAGCTTTAAAAAGGGAGAGGGAATTTGTTTATAAATTTAACATTCTTTTGGGTTATGGATATTTCATGTTTAAGCTGATGACTCTCAAACAAAAAGCTTTGATTTGAAATGTACCAATACTGACCTATATAAGCCTGTTAAACAGAAGAGTTGATCAGAGGAGTAAATATGACAAAAATAGGAACTTCCTGGTGGCCTCTAAACATCATTAAACATCATTTAGCCACAGTTTGCATGAAGTGAGTTATAAGATCAGGCATGCTGCCAACGAGACAAACAAATCATGCTTGCTGGCTCATGTGGTCACTTAACATTTATATTTATTCTGAGTACATTATCTTCTATAATCCTCACAACTCTGTTATTATCTTTCCCATTTTGTAGCTCAGGAAACTAAGATCTTCTCAAGGAGTCAAACCCCTGCCCAGGGTCACAAAGTTAAGAAAAGATGAAATCAGGAATCAAATCCAAATTATCTGAGTCCAGAGGCCTCGCTCTGAACCACACAGTTTCTGTGGCTTTGTTGTGTGTATCACTTCACTTGAAGGTCACTACCAGCCTGTGGCAGCCGGAGAGCTTCTGTTCCGTATTTGACAGATGGAGAACTACAGCTCTGATCTCACAGCTATGCTAGTCCCCGTGTTACAAGAGAACAGAGCATGGATGTGCCACCCAAGGCTGGCAGAGACTCAAGGAACCTAGGGCTGCACTTCCTACCTTTCAGCGTTCTGAGACACTTACCAAGGCTGAGCTCTAGTCACATTCTCTTAGCTCAGCTGAATGCTTTGACTAGTGGCAGGGGACTTCAGAAAAATAAAATACCAAGTACCAGCCTTAATGTGCACTGGACCTTCCCAGAAACAAGACTCAGAGGGAGGAGCAATATCCATGAAAATTGTAAGTGCATTTCCTTTTTGACCCAATAGTCCCACTTCTAGAAATGTGATCTATTGATATTCACATACTCATGAAAATATTCTTCTTTCCTGCACTGTAACAACAAAAGTAGAGAAAATTAGAGAAAGATAGAGAGAACTGGTTAAATTAATTATGGTAAAGCCATATAATAGAATACTATGTAGCTATGAAAAGGACTGAAGAATCTCTCTATGCACTGATATGGGAAGGTGTCTGAGATTTACGGTTAAACAAAGAATGTCAAATCCAGAGAAGCATTTTATTTTTATTTATTTATTTATTTTTAATAGTTTATTTTGGTATCATTAATCTACAATTACNTCAGCATAATGAGATGCTATAGAGTCACTACTTGTCTTCTCTGAGTTGTATAGCCTTCCTCATGCCCCCCCAACACTACATCTGCTAATCGTTATGCCCCTTTTTCCCCCTTATCCCTCCCTTCC
>JAVKTM010207733.1:0-11747 GCA_032200785.1 Phataginus tetradactyla | reverse complement strand
TTGACTGATTTCAGCTTCAAAGATAATTTGCCCCAGGCTGGGAACATATCCCTCCCCACCTCCAGCCCTGGTGTTATAACCATCTCACTGAATCCTCACAAAATCTTCCGAGGTAAGTATTATTTCAAACTCCATTTTATAGAAAAGAAGCCTTGAGTATAAAAAGGTAACAAAATGTGCTCAAGATCACCTGGCTGGGAAAAGAGCAGGGCTAGGCTTCATCAGGTGTCTTTAATTCCAATGCTTACCTCTTAATCACTAAGTAGTTATGTCCCCTTCTGAATCATCATCATCATGATTTGACCAGCCAATTGTCTTCATTCCCTGGCATTCTTTTGCTATGTAGACTTAGCCCAAACACGGCTCGGTTGCTTTGGGGGGATTTTTTCCCCCAATTTAACAGCTGCAAACCTTAAAATGACTTATATTTGAAAACATAGTTCTTTATTTCTTTAAACAAGCAAGAATTTCAGACATAACACATTCACTCAGTTACTAAATTCAGAGAGCAGCATGTGAGAAAGTCCCAAAATGCTCTGTAATTTGTGTCAAAATATCTTGGGTTCAGAGCTAGATTTACAGAAAGTTTAAGATATTTATGAGCATTATTTATAGAAAAACATTGCCCTCAGCAGGTTATAAAATGTTATCAGTGCTCCAGATTCTAATCATAAGTTTCTTAGAAGAATTGAATCCACCAGAGCTGAGCTGCTGTGCTTGACACAATACCAATCAAAGCAGCCTTGGCTAAAGAGGCACTGGATGCAATTATTTCTGAGCTTTTTTCTAATATCTACCAAGGAAGGGGACTGCCCTGTGAGTAATGGCCAAAGTATAGCTGTGCAGACCCACCAGTGAGCTAACTGAGCATCACCTCTGTAAAGCTTCTATGTAAAATGGCACACCCAAGCTGAACACAAGAAGAGAACTATATGCAGGGGAGGTACAAAGAAAAAGGCTATGTTAAGACCTATTTTTTGCCAGGAATCTAGTGTGTTATGTGTTTTACTCAGACTCTTTTGTTGCAAGTAGCAGGAAAAAAAGAGAGAGAGAGGTGGGAATTTCTAAGACGGATACAAGAGAATCTCATGGAAGCCAGTAGCAGAAATCACTGGGTCTGAAGAAGGAACTGGGCGAAGGAACAGGAAGGACATTATACTCTTTCCATCTCTCACGTATGCTCATCTTTGCACACACTTTATGCTTCTCTCAGCTCACTGCCTTTCTTTGCTTCCCAACCTAATAGGAAATAAGTCTACCCTGCAGCTCCCAAGTTTACAAGTGAAAGGTCCAGCTACATGAACAGTCTCAGTTTTAAATTCCTAGGCGAAGCCACATTTTCCTATATTAAGTTTCTACCCTTCATCCAATCAACCAGGAGACCTAGGGTCACAAAGGACAAAAACTGCAGCTTAGAAATTCAAAGCAAAGTTCAACCCGAACAAATATGAGGATCTAATTGGCTTTATAAGCAATTCATGAATCAGGCAGCCTCCCATCTGCAGGTAGAGATGCTCCCAGGAGTTATATAATGGAAGATTTTTATAGGCAAGAAGTTATTAGCAAAAGATAAGAATGTATTGTTTCAGGTGAGGACACCTTCTTTTGGGGGATAAAGGAGGAGCAGGTTTTTATCATGCAGACTACCTCATAGTGCTGGTCATGAAGTTTCAGACTGACTGATAAAAGGTCACATTCCTGGAATAGGTTGAAACTGTAATTGAGTCTTGCTTTGCTGCCCCCAGGTCATAAATCTTCAAAATAAAGAAAGTGGGAGGCCCAAGACTAGAAATCATGACTTCTTACTCTTTCAGGGACAGCAGGAATTTCCCCAGAAGAAAATGTCCACATGAACTTACAGTCTAAAACGTTCTTTGCATATCCCAGCCGCTGTTTCCAGAGGCGGGCTCTCTCTTCCATGATGCAGGATACAGGTCACTACTGTCCTCCTGGGCAAAGAACTCAGTTCTCCTTGGCCTCAGCTTTGCAAGCAGGTCAGTTCTAAAGCCATTTTCTGATTGACAGAAACATGCCTCAAAGATGGGATTGGTTGCCTCCTTCACCGAATTTCTTCTTTTGTTTTAATATCATATGGGCTCCTTGTCAATAAAAGAGAATCATTTTATTTCCTAAATCCTCATCTTAAATTGGTTCATCTTATGCTCCAGTGGGTAATATTTCCACTTCCTGAGATTTTTGAGGAGTTTAAATGGCTGGTATCATTTTGCTTGGGATTTTTGTTTTCTCTAGGATTGAAGTAGAAGTGAATTGTGGATTGACCAGTAACAGGTTAGGTATTCCTGGAATTTGCTCAATCAGTACACAGTACTTGGCATCTAATCTTGATGACCCACAACATTCAGCTGTGAACATGAACATGTAAATGCATCTGCCTATACATATAGACAACGGATTTTTCCCAAGAATTAAGAATGGAATATGGAAATTCACTTATGCATTCAAAGAACATTTTATTGCATATCAAATATGTACCTAGTGGCCCTGTGCTAGTGATGAAAATAAAAAGGTGAATACAACAGAATTCCCTGTCCGCAACTAGTTCTCTGTCTAGAGTGAAAAAGGGAGTCAAACAAACAGATCAGGAGGTTGGAAAAACAAGAGCAATCTCTCCATGCGTCACTGTAATAAAGCCTCCATTGCATTAGTCCAGGGTGGGGTGCTAAGGCACCTTTCATTCTCAACAGAAATCCTGGCTTACAGTGTGAGACAACATACCCAGAAACACTACTAATAGGCCCAGCATGTGATAAAAATGGTAACAGATGATGTTTATATTTAGTCCTGTCTCAGTTTTTCCCTCTCCCCACTCCTAGCTCCAGCTATGAAGCTATCCCTCTGTTCCCACTTGGCCTTAACTAGAAATAACAAAAATAGCTAATGTATTACTATCTGGCAGGCACTGCACTGTGCTCCTGACATATGGTTGGCTGTGCATCACATGCTAAAGGCACCTACCGGAGAGTGTTATCCTCCTGGCATGTGTATGGAAACAGAGAAACAGGCTAAATAATTTGCACAAAGAATTTGGACCCAGGTCTTCTCCTCAGAGCCCAATGTCTCCACCTCATCATTTCCAGGAATCTGAGGCACTAAATCATTTCCCTGGCTGAGATGTCAGTTATGGTGTCCCCCTCCCCCCTCCACTGCCCCCCAAAAGCCATTTTCATCCTAAAGAATCATTTGAATCCATTGTGTTGGAATGTCAGGCATTGTAGAATGATAGAAAAGTAAGTAGTTGGGGAGAGGGGAACAGATCCTAACATTGCCCCTCAAAAAACACCAAATAGTTATCTGGCTTGTACTTTTTTCCCCAATTTTATTAAGATATAATTAGCATACATCACTGTACAAGTTTAAGATGTAGAGCCTAATGATTTGATTTACATATATTGCAAAATGATTACCGCATTAAGTTCAGTTAGCATCCGCCATCTCATATAGATGCAACGAAAAGAAAAAGCAGAGAAAGAACGGATTTTCCTTGTGACGAGAACACAGGATTTCCTCTCTTAACGACTTGCACCTGTAGGGGGCAGCAGTGCTGTCTACAGTCATCATGTTGTACGTGACATCCCTGGAACTTACTTGTCACAGGACTGGAGGTTTGTACCCTTTGACCACCTTCCTCCTCCCCCCTTCCCCCACCCCCTTGATTGTCACTTTAAAGAAGAAAGTAGCGGAATGAATTTAGGTTTAGATTAACAAGCAAATGACTCACCTAACACCAACAAGGAGATGCCAAAGTGCGCCCCTGACTCACTCCGTGGCCTCTGGAGAGCTGAGTGGCAGGCTGCCTGCACTCTGGCACAAACCCAACAGTCTTTGCGGTCGCTGCCCTCACACGAGGGGCATGAATCACCCCGGCNGGTCGCTGCCCTCACACGAGGGGCATGAATCACCCCGGCTCGTGCGAGATGCGGGGTCTGAGGTAAGGACCGCATGTTGAAGGCACGTCACACTCTTTCAAGCAGGGTTTTTGGGTTGTGGTGGTGGCGTTTGGTGTTTGGTGTTATTTTACCTTCACTGCATTTCTTCCCAGGTTGGAAAGGTAGGTATTGCCAAACCCGTCCCGAAGATGAAGAAACTCGTGGCCAGCAAAGCCTTACCCCATGTCAAGACTATCAAATGGCAGAGCCTGACCCTTCATAGGAACATCTCTCCCCTATAATTCTTCTGCTTGTGAACTGTTTATCCTTCAGAACTGAACCCAACTCCGAGAAGACTCAAAACACATCATTTTCTAATACTTCACTACATTTCTCTATTATCTACTCTCCTGAGGCTATTTACATCCATTTTCTTTTTATCATGAGCTCTAGATTGTGGATGCTACATTACTGAGTGTTGGCATTTTGTTTTCCTCTTCAAAAGGGCTTGGGTTTTATTGTGACATGCAGTGCATTTACTGGCTGATCCGCTTTACCTTACTGAGACTTAGGTTAGGCTTTGCAAAGAAGTATCTAAAACAGCCTTTGTCCAGGCAAAAGCAGCCCCATTCTTAAGGTACATGGCATTTCTAGGTTCTCAGTTTAATGTCCAGAACGTTTGGTTCGGCAAGGCCTCCCCTCTAGCTTTTCAAAAGTCCGTTATCTCCCCAAGCCAAGCAACCTCTGGAACCTCCAGTCAGCACACAGGCCCCCAGTAGCTCTTTCCCTTCTTTCTCAGTTCTGAGGAGTCTCACCTTGCACATGCACAGATTAAAATCTGTCCAGAGTCTGAAGAGACCCCATGCTGATTTCTGGAAGTACTTTTCCAAGCAGTTTCCTCCTTTTGGGAGCCCTGCCCAGCCAATTCCAATCATCCACTACACCAGACTTGAATTTCTGTTTGCCCCACCCCCCTAGACCAGCATGTTGGCATGGATCCCTTCCCTTGTGCTGTAGTTTGGAAGGCACCCCCAGGCAAAAAGCTGCGGGAAATGCGAAGCTCACCTCATGCCTTTCCTTATTCTCAGGAATTGATCCCTGTGGTTGTAAAAGGTTGATGCATACTATTTTTACAGTTTTATATTTTTTTATGACAAGAGCGTATATGTTATATTTGTTACTCTGTCACGTCCAGAACAGGAAGCTGGTATCTTCTGATCTTTTAAAATTCAATTCAAGACTTTCCCTATGCCTGGTAAACCCCTGGTAAATCCCTGGTCGCCACACTCTATACATACATAATGCTTTGTAATCTTGTTTTCATACATCCCTACCTCTATCTCTTAGGCTGTGAGCCCTCTGTAAGAGTGGACATTGATTGGCATGGTATGGAACATAGCAGGCATTCAATAAATGCACTATACTGATTTTAAAAATAAATTAGACAACTGCTTTCTGCTTAAACTAGTCATGGAATTAACATAAATGTCCTACTGACATGAAAACTCTTTGAACCAGCTGAGAAAAATGATGGGAAAAAAACTAGAGACTGAAACAAGACTTACACAAAAAGACACAAATACTGGCCTCAGTCTGAGGGAATAATGCCCAGGTAACGGCACACTTGTCCTGTGGGAGAGAGCTGAGGGAGCCTCAGCTGAGTTCCGGGACTCTGGTACTGAATGGCTGAAGGAAGAGGAAATGTGATTTTAAGACAGAGGGACCCGTCTTCCAGAGCCACTCTGACCCAATCCCTGAGAATTTGTTCACACTACTCACTAGAGATGAAAAACTGAAATAGCAAATAAAGGGATTTAGCACAAAAGACCGTTGAGACAGATTTTGCCCAACTTCTAATACTTGTCTAGCACTTAGCATGTGCTAAGAAGATTATTGTTGAATAAATGAATGAGTGACTGAAGCAATGAAGAAATATTTAAACCTGACTTCCAGAAACGAGTAACTCTGCTCAAGGTGTGCAATCAAGCAATAATCATCTCTTCCATTTGGTGCTACTTTAGAGGCCACGAAGTGCTTTCTGGCACAGTGTCACCTGCCAGTCCCATACCAGAGTCTCACAAAGTGACCTGCCTAGGAACAATGAGAAGCAGCCTTTTAAACTACCCTGTTCAATTCAGAATTGAACAAAATCTAGCGAACTCAAAGGAGATCCATGGGAGAGCAATAAAAGAGGGATTAAACAGATCTTCTGAGAAAATGTAAAAAGAATAAAGATTATTTCAGCTTGAAGAACAGAAGGGGTTTAGAAATTTCAAGCAATGAAAGAGTATCATGTGAACATGGTAGTTAGCTGTGAGTCAGTTCCACTGAGGACAGAAAAAGAGGAAGCTGACAGCTTTAAGAGGGAGGGATCTACATTAAATTTCAGGAAGAAATGGAAGGGATTGTGGTCTGCCATACTAAGAATAATCAGGCATATATCGATTTAAGGAAGTCTACGTTTACACGACATACAGATTCATTAGGTTTTTTTTTTTAAGTCAGAAGAGCTGTTGGTTATTTTTCAGAATGTTTTTCACATCACCCTTCTACATATGTGTAAACTTCTTTATAATGTAAGTCAGCATTTGGACACGAAATTTCCAGGGCTGAGACTGCCATATAATGAAGTTGGATTTTTCTAGTTTACCATATCCTATGTACTACTCTTAGGAAAGATTTTAGTGTGCCGCCCTTAGGAAAGATTTGCCTTCCTCTAACTTTTATTATGAATAATAATGTTATAGAGATGTCAGTAAGTTTCCACTGTGAAATTCATGATCATCAGGTCAGTGAGCCTGTAACTGTCTATAAATTTGTTATGCTCTGAGAAAGATATAGTTATCACCTTTGCACAAGAGTATGTTCTACTTAGAAGAGCCTCTAAAATAGTTCCTCAGATACAGATTTGACTGGGGCAGTGCAAACAAGAATAAGTGAGTTCACACTGGAGAGAAAACATCAAATTCCAATCAGTTAAACCTAGGAAATGGAAAACATTTTAGACTACTTTGACAGTGGGCAGGCCAAACATTGGAAAGATTGGCTGAGTCTTTTACATTTCATCCAGGTGTTCTGAAACCCAAAATGTTGGCCAAGAGAAAATTTTAAAGCAGCTTAAAGAAGAAAAAAAGTTTTGGAGTCAAAACACCTGCCAGGGTTTATTATAAGGTACAGAGTACTATGAGGATTTAAATAAAAAGATGATCACATAAAATTCTGTGTGGCATGAATGGTTAGAAGACTGCTGTACAGGCAACATTTGGATACTCATTGAAGGACGTTAGAATGTTATGAGCATGGTAGCAAAGCAGAAGACTTCCAAAGATTTACATAGAAATACAAGAACAATGAAGGCTCCATTTGGGAGCCAGAGAGCATTCCATTTGGCTGAACTTCATGGTATATACAATTGTTAGGAATTACAGATGTAAGATGGAAGCAGTTATGGGAAGCACTGAATCAACTATCCAAGGCATTATAAAGAAACTTCCTCCATAGAGTGGGTAGTATGTCTAAGCCACATCTGGGCAAAGAACTTTCATCTTGAGTATCAGCTCCCCTGAATTGGTAGAGAAAGACCAGAATGGTTTGCTGAGAAGAAGTCTCAAGCCATGTCTCTCTGCACAGTAGGAAAAATTCTGTGATCAATTATGGATGTCTTCCATGGTCCCTAAAGGAAGTAGTGTAGATTCCCCAGGGGTTAGCTATGTCACATCCATGGACGGTGTAGTGTTTTAATATTCTAAGATTCTGGATTCCAAGATTCCATGCACTCTAAAGAGCATGTGTTTTGGCTGAAGGCCTCATTTATTTCTTTGTTCTTAAGGTCAGTTTCCAGTTTTATTTTGTGCAATATAATAGCCATACAGTTGATTTGGTCTTAAGTATCTTAACTTGCTGAAATATTCTGTTAAAAGAATAAAAGTGAAAAAGAGAGGGAAAAAAAGTTTGAAAAGGCCAATGTCAGTTGAATAAATTGTCTGAAAAATGCCTGTAGTTTCCTTTTCCTCTGAGTTTCCTGTATATGTTGCATTATCTTCAGCAAGTGGTCTAGGAAGAGAAAAAGGAATCATGCTGCCTAGTAGCCACTCCATTTATTCTACTTGTCACTGAAAAGAAACCTGCTTAACACAGGCTTCAGGGCTCACCTTTTCTAAACAGAAGCTGCAAAGAGAAAAAAGCAAAGGAGACATTTATTTCCAAACAAAGGATGTGTTGGTTCTGGATGGTAGTTCTCTTCTTAGCTGCCAATAGAAAGAAGCCTATTTTTCAGTTACCAGCTTAGTCCTTCAGGTATGAGAAGTGTAGAAACAATGAGGTCTATAAAATGTGGGTGAAATTGTGTGCCTGGGTATCCTTCCAACTATTCAAATTCAAAATAACAAGACACAGGCTTTTGTCCTCACATTTTTCTCAAGCGGTGTTCAGTTCTTTCAGTATTGTTATATGATCATTAAAGTGTCTACCTACCGAAGTCAAAATAATAATAGCATTTCAAGTCATGCCAGCAGAAAACCTCAGCCTTTCCCATCCATCCCTCTCTCACATCCATCCATCACCCACACCACTCCCCACTCTCACTTTCAGCTTCAGAACAGAACAATGGGCAATACAGAATACCCTCGGGACAACCCACTGGACCTCAGACACAAAAAGAACCTACGTAAGTCCAGTTACCTGGATGCAGGAATCACGGACCCTCACAGCCCATGTAAGCAGTGTGGGGAGCAGAGTAACCTGTCCACTTAGAATGCTGCTTCACCAAATTGGAGACCTGATGGAGACCCTGCCATTGACTCAGAATCTCACATTTATTAAAAACACGTACTGAACACGTACAGTAAGCTTGATGCCATGCTGCAAAGGTGAAACATGAGATCATGTGTGTCCCAAGATGGAGGAGCTCCCAGTGTAATGGAGGAGGTGGGAACACACAACTAAAAGAGCCCAGGGCAAGGTGACAGTGGCTACCTCTGTGCCTGGGCATCCCCATGGGTTCTTTCGGAGCAGGAAGGCCAGAGCTGCGGAAGGTATTTTGAAAGTGAATGCTAAGTCCCGGGAACTCAAAAATCAGATTGGGAGGTCTCTAAATCACTGCTGTAGAAACACCCTCACTATCCAAATTGAGGGATCGGCATTTCACCTAAATGATGGAATGTTGCAGTTTTTAAATATTTTAAGTTTCACATATATCTTTACACACATATGTATATATGTTGTGTGTATATATACATATACATATGTGTGTCAGTATACACACACATACATATATTTCTAATGAACATGGAAAATGTTCAAGAATATAAGGAAAAATTAAAACAGGATAAAAACTGTATATATATATATATATATATACACACATATATAACAATGTTGTTTTCGGTCATCTCAAACTATCAGTAGTGATGCTATGAGGTAGAAATGCCTGGGGGCCCTTACCTGGCACCTGTGGTAAGCCCCACAGACATTTCCCCTTTAGGATCAAGTGTTTTGGCTGGACTCGTCCTTGTGATTATTCTAATTTCAAGACACCTACAGCAATAACTCAGGAAAGTGAAAACTTAAGGCTTATCACTGACATATCCTGGAAGGTACCCAGCACACAGGGGCCACACAGCTGAATCTCAGGTACAGAGAGAGGGGGAAACCACGCAGGCGCGGTTCTGCCTTTATTGCGGTCAAGGGCGGGGTGCCTAAGGTTTTGCAGGTTCGCTCTTTATTGGTGAATTTAAAGCATAAGATCTGTCATTTAAAGCAACCGTTAAGGAAAAGCAAGCAATTAATCAAATGGTTAGTTATGAAGATCTACCAGAGCTTTTTAAAAGGGGACTTGATGGGGTCGGGTTGCGCGCGGAGGGGACTAGGCAC
This sequence comes from Phataginus tetradactyla, assembly GCA_032200785.1. NCBI lineage: Eukaryota > Metazoa > Chordata > Mammalia > Pholidota > Manidae > Phataginus > Phataginus tetradactyla. The sequence continues at coordinate 1,989 of JAVKTM010207733.1, read as the reverse complement.
GGCTTGGCTCTTTGTGTAGTGGTCGTAGTAGAATGTGTTTACTCCACACGGATGTCTTTGAAGTAGATGCCTAGACAACCAAAAGCTTACTGTCAGGCAAACACATTACAGTCAGAAAAGCTGTTAGGTGCCAACACTACAGATATGATCCCAACGATAAATCTCTAGCAGGGCACTTACAACCCTGCTGGCTGTTGCCCTTCCCCACATTTTTATAGTTGACTCACCCGTTGTCATCCTGCCACAGCCTGGGGCCGTCCACAACCTAACCAGTTTCCATTCTGCAGCCTCCAGACACCATGCTATCTATGCTCCTTGTTTTACCCTAGACACGAAGTTAACACTCGCTCTTCACAGCAGCCCATTCACACAATGCAGCAAATGCCTCCCCTGGCTCATCCGGCTTCCCCCCACCTCTGAATTCCTTTTGCAGGAGCACACCCAGCCCCACACCCCATCTCTCTTCTTCTATACCAAGAGACAAGATGTTCTAGGTTGGCTCTAGAAAATGTGTCATTTTTTTCAAAAGAAAAGAAAAAAAGGAGAATTTCACCCCAGAGAGGAATTCTGATGCCAGCTGTCACTTTAATTAAAAAAAAATTTTTTCAACTCATTACACACTAAAATGCTAACGGAGGAATACCAGAGTTCAGAGACCATGCACACTTTTTTCTCTGTGGTTTTCTGCACTTCTTTACATTTCTGTATATTCTTTTTCAAATAAGAAACACCAAAGAAAAATGGCCTTGCCGTTTAAAGCTCTCCCCTTCTGAGGAGGGTGCGGAGGCCCGCGCGCGGGCGGCCCGAGGCGCCGGTGAGACGGCCACGCACGCCCCCTAGTGGGGCCGCCGGGTGGCACCCTCCGCTAGCTGGGGTCTGTCAAGCTGCCCTTGCAAAAGGTCTCCCCACCCTCCAGTTCAAAAGCCAGTGAATGACCTTTTCTCAGCCCCATCCTTCTCGGCTTGCCGGTGCTGACCAGCTAGGGAAGTGGCGGTGACATCCTGGGTGTACAAGATGGAAAGGGTCTGGGTGTTGGCCCAGGAGGGGACGGGGGCCTGGAGTGTGCAGCGGCGGGAGCCGCCTGCTAACGGGCTGCACGCAGTAACCCCGCGGCTGCCTTACCCTCTCCTTAATGTGCGCAGCGGCCGTGTGCCCTGCTGCTCCTCAGCGCAGCTGCTCAATTGCTTGAACAGAACAGTTTGCCTATTTGGGGCTACAGATTAAAAGGTCTTGTTTCAGTTTGTGTGTTTCCTAAACATGTATTTAACTTGCGGCATTAATCCTTTTCAGGTTCACCAGCGCTCACACACCGCTGTTTGCTCAAGCAAGCAGCGCCCCCCACCAGGGGTCCCGGGGAGCCTCAAAACAGTCAGGGGGCAGGGGAGTACACACTGCAGCGGGGCTGGAAAAATGTGAGCCCTGCTTTGGGGAGCTATCCCCGTAGCTCACCCCCACACCCCAGTACCACCCTCCACGTGGCTTCCCTCTGGATGCTGTGCTTACCCTCCCCAGGGGGCCCTCGTCTTTACCAGTCTAAGCTCTTTTCTCCCTCCGCAAAGCCTCTTAAGACTGCTCTCTGGAATTTTAGTTTGCTCCAAACCTCTGCTCCAGCTGCGAGAGGGGTAGGGTTTACCCAGTGCCGGTCCCTGAACAGCCCTTGAACTTCCCCTGGCCTCTGGGCCTCCCCTCTCTCCAGGCTCGGACCTCCCCTGGCATCAGCCACAGGAGAGACCTCCTGCTCTCCTTCCTATGCAGACCTCAAGCCACCCCCTTTCAGGGTGCCTCACATTGTTCTAAGGCTGGTCACTTGGTGATTTCCTGCTGAAATTTTCATCTCCCAGCTCATCTGCCAACGGCACCTTCCCTCAGCTCCTGCAACCCAGTGGCCCAAACCTTTTCCTTCTAGCAAATCCCTCCAGGAATTGCTGTCCACCCTCAGCAACTATTGTTATTGGCATAATAATAGCATTATTTTTGAGAGATTATTAC
>JAVKTM010207731.1:0-24082 GCA_032200785.1 Phataginus tetradactyla | reverse complement strand
TGCCTCCTCATTTTCTCTGTGTTTCTGTGTTTCTTCCTTTGTATTAGATGCCTCTGCTGTGCTTCCTGATCTAGAAAGTAATAACTTTATGAAGAGGGCATCCTATTGTGCCCAGAAGCTCAAGACTCCACTTACCACTGCCTGTTCCTCCTTTGCGGCGAAGCTGCAGTTGGGGGCTATGGGTGGGGCCACCTTTCTGCCTGTCTGATGGCAGTGGCTCATCTCTGTCAGCAGAGGCTGACAGCTCTCCTCTGCATGCCCTTTGTGTGCTGGGCCCTTTGTGTGCCATGTGGTGCTTCTGCCTGGGTCTTCTGGGCAGGGCCACCCTCTGCTTGCAGTTCAGCAATGGTAGCTGCAGTGGCTGCTGGGCCAGGCGGGCCAGGCTGGTCCAGCAAACAGGCATGTGTGCAGGGAGGTGCCACTGTGGGGCCGAGCTGCCAGCAAGGGAGATGGAGCATTTAGAAGCTCCCACAAGCACCTGACCAGTTGAGCTGAGGGAGGCCTAAGGAAGCACTGTCCACCTGCCCTTTCTCTTCTAGAGAGAACTCTCTCCAACCCCTGCCCCTCTGGCACACTTCCTGCTGCTAGTAAGTCTTTCAAACTGCTGCCTGTTTTGGGTCTCAGCAGGACCAACAGAATGGCCTGTTCCCCACAAGCAACAGGAGTCTCAGACTCCCTGAGTATTCCAACTCTCCCTGATGTCCAACCTTGTTAATCACCAAAACCCAGTGCAGTGTGGATTTGTGTTCCCAGAGCAGATCTCTAGGGCCAGGTTTGCAGGATTCCTGCATGCTTATTCCCTTCCTGCTCGGTTGCTCTCCTTCCCACTTGTGGGCTAGGATTGGAGAAGGGCTTGGGTCCTGTTTAAATGCACATCTGCCACCTTACCCTTCTCTGTGTGGTCTTCTCTTCTTCCCCAGGTGTAGGTGGTCTGTTCTGCAGTCTTCAGGTCATTTTCAGGATTAGGTGTATTTGCTGTAGTTGCTTCTTTGGTGTGTGTGTGGGAGGAGACTTCTGCCTTGCCTTCCTACTCTGCCATCTTCTCCATCTCTTCCTTTATTCTTCTCTTGCTCTCTTCCCTTGTGATTTGATGACTGTCATTAGTGTTATGATTAGATTCCTTTCTCTTTATTTTATGTGTATCTATTGTAGGCTTTTATTCTGTGGTTACCATGAGGTTCGTATATAGCATCCTATATTTATAGAAGTCTATTTTGGTCTAGGTTGGTAATCACTTAAGTTCAAACACATTCTGAAAGCACTACTTTTTAATTAATTTACATTGTTTTATTTTGTGTATACTTGACTAATTTTGTGTATAATTGATTCTACTATTTGTCTTTTAAAGTTCATACTCACTTTGTAAGTGATTGGTCTGCTTCCTTGACTGTAGGTCTGTTTTCACTCATGAAATTTTCTTTTACATTTAAAGAAGTGCCTTTAACGTATCTTGTAAGCCTGGTTTAGTGGTGACTGATTCTTTTAACATTTGTTTGTCTGGATAACTCTTAATCTTTCCTTCAATTCTGAAAGATAATCTTGCTGGATAGAGTATTTTTGGTTGTACGCTTTTCCTTTCCAGCGCTTTGAATATTTCATGCCACTCCCTTCTGGTTTGTAAAGTTTCTGCTGAAAAATCTGCTGATAGCCCTATGGAGTTTCCCTTATAGATAACCGTCTGCCTTTTTCTTGCTGCTTTTCAATTCTCTCTTCATCTTTAATCTTTGCCATTTTAGTTACTATTACTCCTCCTGGGATTTATCTTGTTAGGGACTCTCTGTGTTCCTAGGACCTGGGTGTCTGTTTCCTTCCCCAAGTTGTGGAAGTTTCCAGCTATTATTTCTTAAAATGGGCTTTCTCTTTTCCTTCTGGGACCACTATTATGCTAATGTTGTTTTGTTTGGGGTTGTCACAGAGCTTTCTTAGCAACCTCTCATTTTTGGAAATTCTTTTTTCTCTCTGTTCCTCACCTCAGTTTCTTTCCATTACCCTGTCTTCCAGATTACTGATCTGTTCTTCTTCATCTTCTAATCTGCTATTAGTTTCTCTGTTGTAGGTTTTATTTCAATTATTGTATTCTTCATTTCTGACTGTTTCTTTCTTATATTTTCTATCTCTTTGTTGAAGTCCTCTGTGAGTTCATCAATTCTTTTCCCCAGTCCAGTGAGCATCTTTATGACCATTACTTTGAATTCTTTATCAGCTAGATTGCTTATCCCCATTTCATTTAGCACTTTTTCTGGTGTTTTACCTTGTCCTTTTGTTTGAAACATTTCTTACTTTTTTAATTGGAATATAGTTGATATACAATATTTTATTTATTTCAGATGTACAACATAGTGACTCAAAAATTACATACAATACTAAATACTACAGTAAGTGTAGTTTCTTGTTACTGTTGCAAGATATTACAGTATTGTTGGTTATATTCTCTATGTTGTGCTTCCATTCCTATGACTAATTTATTTTATAATTTGAAGTTTTTATCTCTTTATCCCCTTCACCTCCCATCCTCCCAACTCCCACCCTATTGTAACCAACAGTTTGTTGTATTTATGGGTGTATTTCTTTTTGTGTTTGTTTTGTTTTTTAAGCTATACATATAAGTGAATTCATATGGTATTTCTCTTTCTCTATCTGACTTACTCTGCTTACCATGACAACCTCTAGGTCCGCCACATTGTCACAAATGGCAAGATTTCCTTCTTTTTTATGTTTGAATGTACCAAATCTTCTTTATTAATTCATATATCAATAGGCAGTTGGGTTGCTCCATAATATGGCTATTGAAATAAACATAGGGGTGCATTTATCTTTTCAAATTAGTGATTTTGTTTTCTTTGGGTAAATTCCCAGAAGTGGAATTGCTGGATTGTATGATATTTCTATTTTTAGTTTTTTTGAAAAATCTCCATATTGTTTTTTACAGTGGTTGGACCAATTTGAACTCCCACCAGCAGTGTAGGAGGGTTCCCTTTTCTCCACAACCTCCAAATCCTTATTATTTCTTATCTTTTTGGAGAGTAGCCATCTCACTGGTGTGAGATAATACCTCATTATGGTTTTGATTTGCATTTCCCCAATGAATAGTGATGTTGGACATCTTTTCATGTGTCTGTTGACATATTTTTTATATGTTGACACATACTTTTCATATGTCTTCTTTGGAAAAATGTCTATTCAGGTCCTCTGCCCATTTTTGATTGGGTTGTTTGTTTGTTTTGGCATTAAGTCATATGAGTCCTTTATATATTTTGAATATTAACCCTTATCAGGTATATCATTTGCAAATATATTCTCCCATCCAGTAGGCTGAGCCTCCTAAATCTGTGCTTTGGTGTCTGAAATTAATTTGGGGAAACTGTTATTGTTTTAAATATTTCTTCTCTTCCTTTCTTTCTTCCTTCTCCTTCTGGTATTCCCATTACATATACAGTATATCTTTTGTAATTATCCTACATTTTTTGACATTCTGTTCTATTTTTTCTACTCACTTTACTCTTTGCTTTTCACTTTTGGAGTTTGATAAGGAAAATTCTGAAATGTCCTACGTTAAGTGACATAAGGGTCAGAGAATGAGGGAGAGAGACAAGGCAAATTGTTCAGTCAGTAGCCATGGGCCGTAGCTAACCAGAAACTCCATGTTCCTGGATGAAGTCATTTCAACAATCATCTAGAAGTTTCCCAGAACCACTGCATCATCCTTGAGCATGACCAGTGTCTGACCACCATCAACAACGAATCATTAAGCCTTAAGCCTTCTGCATGGATGAACTCCTATCCCTGGACTTTCCCCAGCTTCACATAAGCCCACCTTCGTTTTCTGTAGCCACTGTGAACTTAAAGAACTTTCTTTCCTTGAGGCCGCCTCATAAATCTACCCTGTTTCTTGAGTCTGGAGAACAAGATGTTTCTGTAAACTGGCCTTACTGCTGGTGAAGCAGAAACTTCCTGCCTCAGGGCTCAGTCCTTATTCCGTCTCACATTTGTTAAGGCTCAATAATCCTTTTTATTTCAGAGATCTCTCAGTCCCCAGTTTTTATTTCAGAGATCTCTCAGTCTCCAGTTTTTTATTTGTCAAGGTTAATTGACAGAACATCAGAGTCTCTTCAGCCATGTCCATGCTACTAATAAGCCCATCAAAGGCATCCTTCATTCTGTTCCAGTGTTTTTATCTCTAGCATTTCTTTTTGGTTCTTCCCTCTCTCTGCTTACACTGCACATCTGTTCTTGCCTGCTGTCTGCTTTATCCCTTAGAGCCCTTAGCATACTTATCATAGTTGTTTTAAAATCCCTGTTCGATAATTCCAACATCCTTGTCATATCTGAGTCTTGTTCTGATGCCTATTCTGTCTCTCCAACTGGGTCTTTTGCCTTTTAATATGTTTTGCAGGTTTTTGTTTTTGTTTTTGGATAACCGGGCATGACATAGTGGATAAAGGGAGCTGTTGTAAAAGACGTTTATTAGTGTAGTGGCAAGGTTGGGGAGCTAGGAAGCATTGTATAGTCATACAATTAGATCTCAGTCTTCTAGAGAGATTGTGTATGTAGAATGTGAACTTCACGTGTTCTTCTGTTTCCCCCCTTTAAATGGCGGAGGATAGCTAGGGCTGGAATTGGGTATTTCATTTTTCCCTCATGAAAGGCTGGAAGAGACTGGAGTTGGTTATTTTCCTTCCCCAACAAGGAAGGCTAGGAGCCAGCCGGGCTTGTGTATTTCCATTCCCCCAAATCAGCTAGGCTATGGTAAAACTCCAACAGTCTAGGTCCGGTTAAATAGTTCTTTCTATAGGGCATAACTTATTAAGAACAGACTCTTCTGGCATAGCTCAGAATTTTCCTCAGCCCCTGCCAAAAGCATGAGGGGACTTTTCTTGATAGTCACGTAAGAATCTGGTAGAACTCCAGGAAGAAAACACAGAAGTGTGGGTCTCTCTTCCTCCTGTGACTGAGTTCCCCTGGAGTTTTCTCCCTCAGGCTCATCCCTGCTAAACCTCCAAAAACTCATGCAGGTTTCCCTCCCACAGGGCTGGCTCCCAAGAAGGTTGCTGTGGGTGGGCGTTTGCTATGGTAGATTGGTAGATACGGTCATCTCTGCATCCACCTGTCAGTTTCCCCAATTTTGGAGGCTGTGGATAATAAGAAGAGTTACTGATATTTTAGCTTGTTCAGATATTACCTGTTTTTAGGATGGAGTGGTTGCTTCCCAGCTTCTTAGGTGCCCAACTGGAAACCAGAAGTCCTATTTCATTGTGAACACAGCCTTGGATAATCTCAACGATGAATTTCAGTGATTCAGGGGGCATTCCAGCAGGGGGAGCCCCAAACCACTATAGGGTATACTCAGCGTCCCATGCTGTTCCCCGAGGCGAACCAGCATGTTCTGGTGCCCCTGGAGCACCTTCCTCCAAGGACCTCAGTACTGAACCCACAGTAAGCCAAGAGCTTCTTTTCCTCAGGACTGACGTGAGGAGGTGCCGCTGTGGTCTTGGGACCAAATGGGGGCCTCGTCCATGGGCAGGAGAAAACTTTCAGTCTTCTGTCCTCACACGGAAGAAGGTTTGCCACAGGGACTCAAGGGACATTATTCTTAAATAGCTGTTTTCTTTCTCTAGACTGTTCCCACGAGTTTTATTCTTTATTTTCTCACATAATATTTTAGCGAAACTTACTTTACAAAAGTGTATCTTAAACGAGTGTTTGATGGTAGATGTATTAAAACGCACAATGTTATTTGAAGTTAAATGTTTTATGCATACCAAGGCCAGAACCATTTGCCGTGTCTTCACCATTTTTGTTAATTTTGAAATGCTGACGGTATATCCATATGTCTTGTTCAAGTTTTACATGTATTGAAAATGTTTTCAAACATACTTTCTATCAGTTATAAACAGAGGAAAGGCCTTTGAGTAATCGTGCTGCTTTATGAAGTCTCAGGAGTTTCCCTTGGAGAGCTTTATAACCTATTTACACTTTGTTCAAAATAACATCCCACACTGATAATTTGCACCAGAAATTTGTAACCTTTTTGCATCAAGATGCTTTTGATTCCAGGATAGTGTATTTCCTCAACTGACATTCCATCTATACTTTTTTTTTTTTTTTTTTTTCATCTATACTTATTTAATTTCTGTCATCAATAATCCCCTGCCTAAGGCAGCACCAGGGAGCAAATCTCATGCATGTAACTACCAAGTACTTCCCCACTAGGTAATTCTTGGCCAAGAATATGTTGAACCCCCTATCCCTATAGACCCTAAAATTTCCAGATAGAATCCTGCTGGAGACAGAGCCAGAGGGATAATCCCCAAACTCTGTCGAGCATCTCTCTCTGCATAACCCTTGAAACATACACGAAGGGACTCAGAGCGGCTCAGCCACAGAAACACAGTTAGACCTGAGACCTGAGCTTCCCCCTTCCATTTGCACTGGGGAGGGTGAAATCACAGGAGGCATCTGTGCAAGAACATGCTCCTCTCCTCGGCCTGCAGCCTGTGGAGAAGGTTAGTTCGTCTTCCGATACCAGGAGAGGAAAGGCTTCACTGGGGAAAATGGAATTGAAAAATCTCGCTGGTTTGCCCAAGTTCTCAAAATCATTCATGACACCAAAGACACAATGGCTATTCATATAATATTTCCTAATGGCAGTTTGCTTCACTACTGGGATGAACTGGGTTTGGCTCGGGGTTTGCCACTACAGTGAAGTGTGAGATCGGGTCTGCTTCACTGGCATAGCGTTGGCAAGGTTGTTGATCAGAGTGTTTTCAAATGATTTCAAATTTGCAGAAAACTTGCAACAGCCGTTTTCCCTGATATCCCGATTCCCCAGTGGTTAGTTATTGCTCGACCACATTTGCTGTTTGATGCAAAATACAGCAGGGCACCTTTTCCCATTGCAGAGATACATTACCACATAATCACTACATAACCACAAAATCAGGACATCGACACTGCTGGTATTCCAATCCATGGCCCCACTTCAGAGTTCACTAATCACAACAAATGTGTGAGAAATATTTTGTCCATTCTGGTCCTGAGATGTTTCCTCATTTCCAACCTTGATAGAATTAAAGAACACAAATGACTCCAAGCAAGCCTGCTTTGTATCTCCTCCACAGGAACACCGCAGCAGATTCTGTGCTCTGCTCATCACATCCCCCTGACGCCGGGGTTCTTGTTTACAGAGTCGAAGCATGAACTTCGCCAATGCTCAAGGTAGGCAAGCAAGCAAGAGGCTTTTTATTTTGTATTGCTAGAGAGAAGTAAAGATACAGAACTCCCAGGCATCTCCTGGGAAGGGCAAGGCTGCTGTTTCTGGGCTCAGGTCTAGGAGTTCTATGCCTGTTGCAGTCAGTAAAAATGGTTCTTTATCACTGAGGTTCAGTGAGAACCTTCTTATACATTGTTGCACTGTTTCAGATGGAAGTCTCCCATTTTTCACATTCTCGAGCTCCTTAGTAAACATCACATTTGTCCTTCCCAGGGCCCTTATCTTGCTCTAACTGGACAGGAGATGCCCCCTGTTCTTACCCTGTGTCACCATCAGGGAGAACAGGAGACCAGCCCTCACACCACTGCTGATGTCAACTTGATAACTGGGAGAAATAACTTCCAAGTATTTGCACTCACAAAGATGTGTTTGCAGTGAATGGAATTTCATGTGGAGATATTCCATGATTACATCAATACCTTGATCCCTTTCCACTTTCACCCACCAGGTTCGGTAAACATGGATTATTCCCACTGGATCAATAACCATTATGATAGTTGGCCAGTAATGGTCTTTCATTTCCATCCCTCCTCCTATATTTATTACTTGGCTTTCTTCCAATAGGAAGACCATGCATTATTTCCTTACTTATTTTATCGTTATGAAATATGGCTTCTTATTTTATTCAATGTGTTCCAATAAGTTACTGTTACTGATTCGATGCTCAGATTTTCAGATTGGCCCATATCTGACCACTTGGTACCCATTCATCTGACTAAATCAGGCCCCAAGTAAGTCGTCTGAACTTGGTCCAGGTGGTATCTGAAGAAGGAAGATTCCACTATACTACAGGTATCAAAGTAAATAGGTTTAGCAGAAACATAACTTCATATTTTCATTTAACCCAGAAAACATACTCTGTATGGTGTTATTCACAATTTTGAATTCAGTACATTGGCTCATCTTAAGAGAAGTCATCCATCAAAAACTTTGTCCTTCCCCCACATGGATTTTAAGACATTGATTGTTCGTTTTTCAGTGCTGAGCGGCACCAAGGGACTGCTTGTGGCATAGAAATTGCCCACAAGCAACTGGACACACAGACAAACTGATTCATTGCTCCACGGCATTCCTGAGGAGGAGGCAATAATGCAGTCCTCAAAGTGCACGGCCACAGAGAAACACATGAGTCACAGAATGGCCTGCATGGCCCTTCTCTCCAGGGCTGCTCTTGGAGAAAGGTCAGTGCCTGGAAGATGCCGGGACGGCCTCTGGTGCCTGTACAGGAGCATCACCATGGAGCCACTCGAGAGGGCCGTGAGCCCCACAAGGGAAACGTCCCGGAAGGTCCAAAGGGCAAAAAGTATGTGCTTTTGGAGGTAATTCACGGGCCGGAGAGAGCAGGATTCAGTGACAGAACGTCGGCGGAGGTCACATTGGGAGTAGAAACAGTGGAGAATATGTAACATCCGCTAATAAACATATTGAAGACCCATAGGAAGAGAAAGAAATACATGTCATGACTTGAGGATGTATGTTTGAACTTTGCCAAACAGGAGCTCCTGGGGCTGAGGGTGACGGCCTGGAGGACGCTCAGCAGGTGTGTGGTACACATGGGGAGGCCCCTCGTCAACCTGCTCAAGAAGACGACTGCTTTACATTGGATGTCATTCCAAGATTCCTGAGACCCAAAAATACCTGTAACCATGAACCCCATGGTTAGGAGCATCACTGTGTGGACCAGGGCCAAGTGACCGATGGTCAGGTCAGTGGGCTTGGACCTGTGCTTGAGGGGGAACGTGCGGTTGTGGAGGAGCAGAAGGAAGGTGTTGGCTGAGAGCCCAGTGCCGACTTCAGAGAAAAAAACATCTTGAATGGCAATAAAACTGGAGAGTTTGCTTTTATTCGTCTCTGCGGGGACCAGGAGCATATAATAAGTGCCTGAAGAGAAAAAGCAACAAAAGTTACCTGTATCACAAATATTGCCACATTCATCACCCTCAACCATCATTCTTGAAACTACTGCCATCATTAAACTCTGTGGATTAGTCCCAATGCATTCTTTCTCAGCCTTCAATACTCAAATCCATCTTCCCACCTTCCTGAAAGCCATCCCCAAACTCCCCTCATTCCCGCCGATCCCCGAATCATGCCTGGATTATGTAGCCCGTTGTTAGTAGTTGCATTTTTCTCTACAGAAAACCTGTCATCTTTTATAGAAATTACTTCCTGATTTTTATCTTGTTTTTTAAAGAGTAGAAATGTTTTATTTGCTTCTGTATCTACATCAACCTGGTAAAGTGCTGGATATATCACAAGAGCTCTACCATTTTTTAAGTAAAAAAATAGGAAAACCCTAGGAGGATCTTCATTATAAATACAGACACTACTGTAAAGTCCAAACAATCCTGCATAAGATTTTATTCCCACTCATCAACTCATATAACAGCCAGTCTGACTTTCTCCCTAAGCACATTTTACTTTGTTATCATTTCTCTGTGGCTTAGTAACAAGGAATCCTGATTAGTTCACATCCATCTGTTCATGTTAAGTGCATATGATACAGTTTGGAAGAAAAATATAGAAACCCAAGCATAGAGATCAAGGTCAAGCCAAGGTCATTGTGTCGTAAGTTTTCTTCTTACCTAAATGGGTTCTGGTGTATCTATTTCCAATGAAAGGGAAAAGAGTGTTTTGAATAAAATAATATATGGAGAAAAATTAATTGCCACAAATTCTCTTTATCATTTCCGAGTTCCCAGTAATTATATTATTACATCCCTGGAGTCAGGAAGGAGAGATCGCTATTGTCACCACATTGTTTTGTTTATTTTTAATGTAATTGCAGCCTCATTCTCACTACCTCCAACGTGGAATTTCTCAACCATTAGAGCATATGCTTAAGTGCTAACTAACACCATCAGCTGGAAATGTATGATTGAAACTGAGACAAGGAAGATCTTAGTGAGAAAATACTATTAGCTATTTTGTAGAGTATTAGGTTAAACTCTCTATATAGGAGGATTCTTTGAATAACAACCTCATTTCCCCCTGAAGAACTTTAAATTGTTTGTGTATTTATTTACTGTTTAAATTAATGAAACAACAATATATAAATGAAAATTTAGAATTAAAAAGCATTACCCACCCATCCCCCATGAATGTTAAGTTTGAAAATGCATTTGTAAATCTTTAGTCTAAAATGGAATATTCATATACTAATCTGTATCTTGAGAATTGATGGGGCAAGTTGACAAGTCATGTTTAAAACAGAAATAAATGGGAACCAAAACTAATTATTTCATACCAAAATACATTAATTTTTGTGAGTCTCCATAGAAAAGATAAAGACGAAAGTTTCCCCATTGCGTTATAAATAAAACACTTCTCTGAGCTCGAGGCTCTTGGCTTATCTGAGGCTTCAAAAAAAATTCACTCATAGACCAAATTTGCTTCCTTCCATGACCTACCTAGGATTCTCTCCTGCCCACTTATTCTGAATCAGTGAGATAAGGAGACACTTACCCAGAGAGAGGTGTGGGCTGATTTGGTTCATGTGAGAAGAACCTGCATAGTTTTATGGTAAACACATCATGAGCTCATCTCTCTTGCAAGCCTGTAGCTTTACTATCTCCAGAACCTTGGAGTCCAAAGTGGGCATTTTACCTGCGTCTTATTTTTCATTGTTCTCTCCTGGAATATAGCAATCTGGGAAGAGCTGTGCTCAAAACCTTTCCGTAAGTTCCCTCGCCACACCTTGTTGGAGGCATGAGGAGAGTCAGGGGAGAGCACGGTCTCTCATTTTGACCCTATGATCAAAATAGTACAAACCCATTTCAAATGCCGCTTTTCTAGAATGACTCTATTCTGGTTGAAAGAACCCTGGTGCCTCACAGTGAGGTGAGTTCACGGTTGAGTGTCCTCTCTCTCTGGGTCATGTGCACCCTAGTTCACAGGTCAATTCTCAGATTATTTCCAGGAGATGGTGGATATGGAGTCCATGATTTCTGAGCAGTTTCAGATTTCAAGCTCTCAGGTTAAGTAAGATTTGAAATGTTCCATATGACTATTGACTGTGAAAAGGCAAAGCTGTAAAACAATTAATTGAATTTATTGTTGGTTTTAGGGATTGCAATCAAGAAGCACAGATTTGGGAAGAAAACCAAATATATGCTCTGAGGAGAGGAAAAGGGACTTAGAGTTTTTAAGTGCATAAGGGGAACTGTGAGGGGGACCTTGCGTGACTTGTTTTGAAAGAATTACAATTAGCTAAAGCTATTATAGTCTACATTTGGCTGTACATAATTGGTTGCTAAGGCTCTTCAATAGGCAAAAAGTCCACTTAGTGGCAGGCAGCAGGTGTTTGTCCAGGATTTTTACAGTTTGACAGGATACAAAGTTTAAATTCTCCCAAGAACAGTCCGTTTGGGAGACGAGGACATGCATAGACCCTATTTCTTTAATGGCCGCCTCCACTCTATTTTAGTTTACTCTCGTTGTTAATGTTAACTCCATTTTGTCTGCATTTACATGACTATAATTGCAGGCAGCAAAACCCATTTGGAGCCACTTTCTTTTCATTTTCCAGGAATCCCTAATGTGGCCCCAAAGTGATCTAAATAAGCAGCCCCTACATAATGAGGACTCAGACCCTCTCTGAAGTGAAATGCACATCTCAGTAAAAGTGTTCTGTGATGTTCTGAGAAGGCCTCTCCTCCCACCCTCCAGGGCAACAAATGAGAAATCCATAATGGTGGAGCTGCGTGGTGCCAGCCAAAGGGTGCTGGGCGACAGAGGAACCCCCAGACTTCAAGTGGGCATATTCTGTAAAAGCAAAATAGTCCTCACTTTGGTCTTGAGCAACTCTCAATAAAAATTAATTTCACCAGGAAAGGAACCAGGAAGGACAAAAGTTTCGGCCGATTCAATTAGGTTTGTGGTGAGAAAAGTAAAATATTCAGGAAAGTAAGTTACTACATAGTTAGGTTAAATACAGACCACTGAGACTACTGGCTTCATAAACAGTTCCATGAACCACCATCTGTCTATGAGTAGCGTGGGTTAACCCAAGGGAAGGGGATCTGTTCTGCCCAGACCTACCCTTGATACTTCTGATCAGAAATATGGATCACTTTATCTAATCAGACAATACCAAGCGACAAGCAGAAAGCCACTTGGATGTGGGGACTACCCATGCCAAGAAGCAGAGATCTGTCCTCCTGCAGCATCAGGGGAGAAGCACCTAGCAGATATGTCAGGCAGCTACGTTTGGCTTTTTCTCAAGCAGCTGTCCGCAAGCAAGAGATTAAAAGTCATGAGAAGACTAGTGTTACCTGTATTCCCAAGTGTAAACAAATGTTCGTTTCTCAGTCTCTGTTATAGCCAAACGTACATCTTGGCCATGAAAACGATCTACTCGTTCTTACGCTGAGAGTACTAGTGAGGGTTGTTACCCAGTCAAGAAGGTTTTAGATCTCCGGATACGGTAGAATTTACACACGGGCTTAGTGGGCTCTACACAAACAAAATTGTGATTATTGGCAACTGTCATGCATACGTGTGTATTTCTTCACCCGTAGTTACTTTGATGAAAGAACTTTTAGATAAAAATCCTAAGATAAATCAGTTAAAGTAATAGCTCTTTTGTATATTTACTGACCTGAGTCTTCTGCTGTGTATTTTGTCCTACCACTCCTGAGCTCTGCACTGACAAAGCAAAGTGACTGATTCACATCGACCTCTTGCTGCAAGTCAGCACCCTGAAAGTCATAGAACATCGGGAAGCTGCCAAGTCCAGAGAATTCAGAGAGAGAACTGAGTAAGATCATAAGCTTGCATTGTTTTAATTCTTTGTGCACGTGTGTGCCAACAACACCTTACAGGACATCTACGTTTTTGAAAATTTTTGAACGAACAGCACGTTATTGTATTGCACCTGTTTAGAACTTACTCATTTTGCATAGCTGAAACAATATACCCCTTGAACAGCAAGCTCCATTCTCCCTCTCCTCCCAGTCCCTGGCAACACTGCTTTCACTCTGTGTTTCTATCTTTTTTATCATTCTAGAAGCCTCATATAAATGGAATCATGCAATATTTGTCATTCTGAGACTGGCTTATTTCAGTTAGCATAAAATACCCTCAAAGCTCGTCCACATTGTAGCATATGGCAGGATTGCCATGTTTTTTTGAGGCTAAATGATATTGCACTGTATGTATATGCCAAGTTTCTTTATAAAGGTATATTTAGGTTGTGTCCATATCTTGTTTATTATGAATAATGCGGCAATGAACATGGAGTGCAGATGTCTTTTTGACAAGAAGTGTGAGGCGATATCTCATTCTGGGTTTTTTTCTGCCTTTACGAAGCTGTATCTGATATGTAACATTGTGTGCATTTTAAAGTGCACAATGTGATGATTTGATACATGTTTTTATATGTGAAATTTTGCCACAGTAAGGTTAATTAACATATCCTTCACCTCACATGATGACCATTTTCTTGTTACATGGAGAACACAAAATTTACTATCATAGCAACTTTCAAGTATACAATATACAGTGTCGTGAACTATAGTTACCATGCTGTACATTAGGTCCCCACAACTTATTCCTCTTATAAATGGAAGCTTGTAACTTCTGACAAACATCTCATTTCCCCAGGCTCTGCCCCTGGCAACCAGCAGCCTACTCTCTTCAGTTTAGCTTTTTTTTTCCATGTTGCATATAAATGAGATTATACACATTTGTCTTTCTCTCTCCAGCTGATTTCAATTAGCTTAATGCCCTGAAGGTTTATCCATGTTGTTGCAATTGGCAGGATTTCCTTCTTTTTTATAGCTGAGTAGTATTCCATTGTATATGTTTACTGCATTTTCTTTATCCCTTCATCCATCAGCAAACACTTGTTTTTATACCTTGGTATTAAGAAAAATGCTGCAATGATCATGTTGGTGTATATATCTCTTCAAGATAATTGATTTTGTTTCCTTCAGAAAAATACCCAGAAGTAAGATTGCTGGATCACATGGTAGTTCTAGTTTTAATTTTTGGACGAACCCACCATTCTGTTTCTCACAGTGACTGTACTAATTTGCATTTCCATCAACAGTGCACGAGGGTTCCCTTTTCTGTGCATCTTCACCAGCATTTATCTCCTGACTTTTTGATGATAGACATTCTAACAGGTGTGAGGTGATATCTCACGCTGGTTTTTTATTTGCATTTCTCTGATAATTAGTGATGTATTAATTGTATTTTTATTTGCATTTCCCTGATGATTAATGATGTATTAATTGTATGATTGGGAGGTTTTGCTGTTGAGTTTCATGAGTCCTTGTATATTTTATATTAACCTCTTATCTGATACACAGTCTGCGAAGAAAGGCAGGACCCCCCAGTTGTCAACGTAACGTGTCCAGGACATTTTCCAAGTCCCCTTTCTGCTGTGGCGGTCGTGCGGTGCCGAACGCCCAAACGGCGCCCCAGACGCGCTCTGCCCGCTCGAGGCCGAGAGAAACGCTCTCAGGGCATCGGGACGAGGTCGGGCGCCGGGCGGGCGGCGCTGCTCCCTCGCCCGCCGGCCATATGAATCAGTCCTGCTGGCGTTTGCGCCGGTTATCGGGCACCCCCTGGCGGCAGCTTGTATGTAGTGTTTCTTGTGAGCTCCGCAGGGCTTTGGCGTCGGTGCCGGAGGCGGAGCTCCAGGACCGGCGCAGCGACAGCAGGTGTCCCGGCCACGCCAGGGCGTCGCCTCATCCACCCCCCGGAGACTGGACGTGCAGGTTCATGGCCGGGAGGCCGGCGTTGCACCCCCGGACCAGGATTGGGGTTATCCGGATGGGTCCACCAGCACACGCAGGTGCCCCTGCACCCCCGAATCCGACGGGGCCTAGAGGCGGCAGGACTGGCACGCCGGTGTGTGCCAGTGCGATAGTAGGTACTGGGGTACTGGGAAGCTGAGGGTGACAGAACGTGGTGCCCAGGAGAGGAAGTAGCGGGAGCTGCGCTCTGGCTCGTGGCAGGAGGAGAGACAGGTGGCCAGCTGGGGGAGCAGGGAAGGGGCCGGCAGCAAAAGCCTACCGCAGCCGGGATTCTCAGCGGGAGGGGTGTGTCTCCCACGCAGGTCCTGTTTGGGCTAGACCCCATTTAACTTTGAGGGCAGAGGAGACCTGGCACGTTCAGGTTGGTATGGCTGTTGTCTTTGGGGGCATTGACCTGCGCCCTCCTGCCTGCTGCCAGCTTCCTGCTCCCCTCCTTCGTAGCCCCACCTTGGCCCCGGTGCGGTGAATGCACTCACGGGGCTCCAGCCCAGCCCTGCTTCTGTCCTCCGTGTCACCCAGTCCCCCAACCCTGACAAGAACTCTGCCAGCGGGCGTCCCCACGACCGTAGAAAAAAGATAACAGATAACTTTTCCTGTTGGAGAGGCCAGCTCCCCCTTTGCAGGGTGCTCTCATCCAGGCTGGCCCAGGAGAAGGGAGCCCTGCAGACGTTAGCCTTCAGGTGGGGGGGTGCTCCAGGACCTAGCAGCCACAGTCTCCTGGGCTATTTTCTGCTCCCCTTGCTGTCCGGCCCTAGAGGAGAACTTACCGGCCCCTAGGATGAGGGGGTGAGGGGCAGGAGGTCTTGTTTTCTTTCCACCTGGCCCCCGTTTTCTTTCCACCTGGCCCCCCTTGTTTCTTAAAAGCAATGGCTAAGAGCAGATCCAAGGGACCTGAGGCCCTATAGGACTTATTTCCTCCCAGCTAGAGTCCAGGGGGCTAAGGGATCCGAGTGCTAAGGGATTTTTGTCCCCTGGTTTGTACCATAAAAGGCCTTTGTTAAGATGTTGGTTGCCTAAAAGAATCAAAGTAGTGTTTTTTCTGTAACTCCGTTTTCACAAATCTGTGCTAGATGTAGTACACACTCTAAAGACAGAATCTCAAAGATGCTTCAGAGTACTAGTTAGCCAAATGAGGGTAGTGTTCTTTCTGTGAAACTCTGTGTTCACCGTTTTCTGTAGCATTTTATATACACTTTAAAGACGAGTTTTATGATTTGTTTCTAGAAGTGCTGGTGGAGCCTGTGGACAGGCAGCCCTACTCCTGTGGAACACTATGTCCAGTACACTGTGCTGCATACTGTACACCGTCCAGAGATACATCTATGACACGTGTTTCTAGAGTTCTAATCACCTGAAAGATTGAGGCTAGTGTGCTTTCAGTAAAAGACTGGGGTCATATACTGTGCCCCACACTATATACCCTCTAAACACACACGCATAGGAGTTGTTTACAAAGAGCGGTTGTGTGAAGGAGTCAGGATAGTTTTTCTCACTGAAAGGCTGTTCTCCACCATGTTGCACTGCTGCACCTTGTATGCTCTGTAGAGACATGGGGTCAAAGATGTATGTAAAAGCTCTAGTTACCTGTGAATCAGAAAAGTGTTAGCTCAGTGAAACACTGTGCTCACCTCTATGAGGTGCATGTTAGGTAGTCTCTGAAGACGCATGTATAAAACGTTACCAAGTGTTGGCTGCGGCCTAAGTGTTATTTCAATAAGGCGCTGTGTTCACCACACTGTTGCATGTGACACACTCTAAGCAAATGTGTAAAATATTAAATTAAGAATACTAGTCATGTGAATGAATCAGTCCAGTGTAATATGAAACAGTGGTTTTCCACTCTGTGCGTCATGTTAGACCTGAGCCTGAGACTGAATTCAACAGCTGACACCAACATGAACGTGAGCGTGAACCTGGACAAAAACCAGCCCCAGCCCCAACACTGAATCCAGACCTTCCCTTGCCACCGATCCTCACCCTAACCCTAACATTTACCCCAGACCATAACTCAAAGTTTAACTTTCCCTTTACCCAACCCTGACCCTCACTCTAATTTAAAATTCTCATCTTGACCCTAAGCCTCAAAATTTGACATTGATTTTAATCTTAATATTGTCCTTGACTGAGCCTTTCCTGATTTTCACCTTGGTATTTACAGATCCCTATCCTGTTTCTATTATCTGATCTTTTCTGTCACTGACTTAGCATTTGACCATGACCTTGACCTCATATAAATGTGAATAAACTCACAAACAACTAAATCGTCATTGGACAGTGGTGATGGCTGCACATATATGAATATTGAAAACCACTGAACTGTACACTTGAAACGGGTGAATTGCATAGTATATGAATTATATTTCAATAAAGCTGTCTTGGAAGTCACCACTTGGTCTTAACAATAAATAAGAAGCTGAAGAGACTGAAATCAACAACTCTTCTAGGATCCACAGGGGGAATAAGGGTGCAGGGCAATCCACTGCCCTCAGGATTGGAAAGGCAGACAGGAGAATGCAGGGAGTCGTGGCTTCCAGAGCAGAAATCTCCACACAAACAGGTGCTGGGGTAGGAAAACAACTGTGATTGATGAATTACTGGAGGCTCGGTGTGGACAAGTCTGATGGCGAAAAACTCCAGGGAGGACACAGTCATGGGGGGGACCCCACAAGCTTTTGAAATTTACTCCCAGGAGCTTGACCAGGTTCTCACAGTAAATACTGGGAAACTCCCCCTGTGCTTCTGGCAAGGAAAGGGGAAAAGGAATCACTTTTACAAATGCCAGAGCACTCTGCTCTTCATGTCTTTGATGGGCTTATTAGTGGACTGGACATGGGCTGAAGGGAGAATCTCTGACGCCTATCAACCTTCAAAACTGAAAAGGCGAAAAGTGGAAAAAATAGAACAGAATAATAAAAAATGTGGGACAACTATAAAAGGTATAATATATATATAATGGGAATACCAGAAGAAGAAGAAAGCAGAAGAAATGTCCAAAACAATAATGGCTAGCATTTCCCCCAGTTAATGTCAAACACTCTGGTATGTGTTATTTCCAACATCACCAAGTCTTATACAATTCTGACACTGTCTACCTGGTGATAGCTTCGGATCTCACAGGAGAAGGGTTCAGTCCCACAGCACTGCCCTTCCCACAGTTTCAGGCACCAGTCATAGCTCCAGGTTGTCACCTATGCTTCTGGCTAACTGGCTGTAAATTGGAGGTTCCCATGATTCAATTAATTTGCTAGATTCAACTAATTTGCTACAGCAGGTCAGACAACTCAGGAAAATAGTTTACTTATATATAACTGATGTATTACAAAAGGATATAACTCAGAAGGGCCAACTGGAAGAGATGCAGAGGGCAGGGTGTGAGGAAAGGAGTGTGAAGCTTCCCTGTTCTCCCCAAGTACACCACTCTCCCAAGCTTTTCATGTGTTTATCTATCTAGAAACTCTGAGAACTCCACAAATTAGGATGTCATAGAACCTTCATTGTGTAGGCACGATTGATTAAATCATTGGTCATTGGCTACTGATTCAGTCTCCAGCCTCTCTCCCTTCCCCAGAGTTCAGGGGGTGGGACTGAAAGTTACAGCTCTCCAATCATGCGGTTCGTTCCCCTGGCAGTCAGCCCCCATCCTTGGGTGCTTTCCAAAAGTCACCTCATTAACATAAATGCAAGGATGGTTGAAACTTCTTTCAAGACATTTTTTTATCCCTCATCACTTAGGAAATTCAGGGGTTTTAGGAGCACTGCCAACAGAAATGAGCACAAAGACCAAATACATATTTCTTATTTTAAATCGCAATATCATAGACACCAAAGCACAGATCCAGGAAGCTCAGAGTGTACAAAGAGGATTAATGCCAAAAAAAATTATACCTAAGTATATCGTTTTCAAAGATAAAGAAAAAGTCCTGAAAGGGGCCAAGGAAAACATTCTTGGAGTAAATATTAGAATTACATCCAGCTTTTCCTCAGAAACCAGGCAAGCAATAAGACAGTGGGGTGAAATGTTTAAAGTGTTGAGAGAAAAAAAAAAACCAATCTAGGATTCTGTACCCTGTGAAATTATCCCTCAAAAGCAAAGAATATGACTTTCTTAGACAAACAAAAGTTGAGGGAATTTGTTGCCAGTGACCTGCCTTGCAAGAAAGGTTACAGAAATTAACGAGAAGAAAAATAATATAGATCAGAAACTCCGAACAACGTAAGGAAAAGCATCAAAGAAGAAATAACTAAGTAAAATAAATTTTCTTATTCTTAGTATATCTAACAGATGAGAATTTGCTCAAAGGAAGAATAGCAAAAATAAATTCTAGTATGTACGCTTATGTATATACCTTAGTATATCTACAAATATGCTTATATACAAGTGAAATGAATGACAACAGTGATATGAGGGACAATAAAGAGGAATTAGGATTACATTTCCAACTACTGAGCAACAAAGTGCCAAGAATATATTATGGGGAAAGGGCAATCTCTTCAAACAGCATTGGGAAAACTAGACATCCACATGCAAAGAATGAAATGGACCACTATCTCTACATCATACATAAAAATCTATTCAAAATGTGGCTTTACAGGATAATTCTACCAGACATTTGAAGAAGAGTTAATACCTATCCTTCCCAACCATTCCAAAAACATTGAAGAGGAAGGAAAGCTTCCAAATTCATTCTATAAGGCCAGCATCTCTTTAAACCAAAGCCAAAGACATGACTAAAGAGAAAATCACAGACCAATAGCCCTGATGAACACAGATGGAAAAATATTCAACAAGATATTATCAGTCGAATTAAAAAAAAACATGAAAAGCTTCAGTCACCACAACCAAGTGGGATTTATTCCAGAAATGCAAAGATAGTGCAATCTCCGCAAATCAATGTGGTAACACCACATTAGCAAAATGAGAGATATACAAACCACGTGTTCATCTCAACAGATGCTGAAAAAGCATTTCACAAAATTTAACATTCATTCATGACTAGAAACTCTCAACAAAGTGGGTATAGAGGAAATATAAAAAAAGACCATATATGATAAACCCACAGCTAACATCATACTCAACAGTGAAAAACTGAACACTTTTCCTCTAAGATCAAGAATAAGACAAGGATGCCCAGTTTCACCACTTTACTTGACATAGTGCTGGAGGTCCTAGCCACAGCAATCAGGCAAGGAAAATAAATAAAAAGCATCCAGACTGGTAAGGAAGAAATAAGACTATTTGTCACTATTTGCAGATAACATTATACTATATGTCCACCAAAAAGATATGAAGACTCCACCAAAAAACTATTAGAATAAATGAATTCAGTAAAGTCACAGGATACAAAATCAATATACAGAAATATGTTGCATTTCTGTATACAAGTAATGAACTGACAGAAAAAGCAATTAAGAATTCAATCTTATTTACAATTGCATCAAAAAGAATAAAATACCTAGGAATAAACCTAATCAGGGCAGTGAAAGACCTATACTCTGAAAACTGTAAGACATTGATGAAAGAAATCGAAGACATAAATAAATGGAGAGCTATTCCATGCTCTTAGATGGGAAGAATATTGTTAAAATGGCCATATTGGCCAAAGCAATCTATAGATTCAATGCAATCCCTATCAAAATACCAATGACATTTCTCAGAGAATGAGAAAAAATAATCCTCAGATTTCTATGGAGCCACAAAAGACCCCAAATAACCAAAGCAATCTTGAGAGAGAACAGAAAGCTGGGGGTATCAAGCTCCCTAATTTCTAATTATAATCAAAACGGAATGGAACAGACACAAAAATAGACACACAGATTACTGGAGCAGAACAGAGAGAGCCCAGAAATAAACCCATGCATATATGGTCAATTAATATATGGCAAAGGAAGCAAGAATATACAATGGGAAAAGACAGTCTCTCTTCAATAAATGGTGCTGGGAAAACTGGACAGCTACATGCAAAAGAATGAAACTGGATAATGAAACTGCATCACTGTTTTACACCATACACAAAAGTAAATTCAAAATGGATTAAAGACCCGAAACCATAAAATCCCTAGGAGAAAACATAGGCAGTAAACTCTTGAACATTGGCATTAGTAATTTTTTTTCTGGCTATGTCTTTCAGGCAAGAGAAACAAAAGCAAAAATAAACAAATGGAACTATGGTCCAATTGGAAAGCTTCTACAAAGGGGAATGGGGAGATAGGTGAAATAGGTGAAGGGGCAATAGCTCAGTCTGGTTACAGGAGTGTATACACATCTCTGAACTCATTGAGCTATACACTAAGATTCGTGCATTTTATTGTACGTACCTCAATAAAATAATTCAATGCAAAAGAAAGCTGAAGAGCAAAGGAAACCATCAGCAAAATGAAAAGACAACTACTAAATGGGAGAGAATAACTGCAAATTACGTATCTGATAAGGGGCTAATATCCAAAATACATGAAGAACACATACAACTCAACACCAAAAAAACAATCTGATTGAAAAGTGGGCAGAGGACGTGAATAGATATTTTTCCAAAGAAGACATTCAGATGGCCAACAGACATAGGAAAAGATGCTCCACATCACTAATCATCAAGGAAATGCCAATCAAAACCACCATGAGAAAGCACCTCATACCAGTCAGAATAGCTAGTATCAAAAAAAGACATGAAATAACAAGTGTTGGCGAGGATGTGGAGAAAAGGGAACCCTCCTACACTGTTGGTGGGAAAATAAATTGGTGTAGCCACTATGGAAAGCAGTATAGAGGTTTCTCAAAAAAACTGAAAATAGAAATATTATACAACCTAGTGATTGCAGTTCTGGGAATTTACCTTAAAATAAAATAATTTAAAAAATACATATGCTCCTATGTTTATTGCAGCCCTATTTACAGTAGTCAAGATATAGAAGCAACCTAAGTGTCCATTGATAAATGAATAGATAAGATGTGGCACATATATGCAGTGGAATATTAGCCATAAAAAAAGAATGAAATTTTGCCATTTGTGGCAACATACATGGACCTCAAGAGTATTCTGCTAAGTGAACTAAGTCAAAGGAAAACAAATACCATATGATTTCACTTATATATTGAATCTAAAAATCAAAACAAATGAACAAATAAAACAGAAACAGACACAAAGAGAACAGACTGGCGATTGCCGCAGGGGAGGTGGAGAGCGGAATGGGTGAAATAGGTGAAGGGAATAAAGAGCTAACATAAACCACCAATTACAAAATTATAAAATAAATTAGTCACAGTAGTACAGCATAGGGAATATTGTAATTTCTTTGTTGACAGATGATGGCTGCACTTACTGTGGTGTTTAGTAGTGTCACAATGTAATAATAATAATGTATATAATCCCTATGTTGTACATCTGAAATCAATACAATATTGTATGTCAACTACATTTAAAAAATTAAAAAATAAATGTTCCAGAACAGAATAAATCAATATCCCAGCAAGTTATTTTGTGGATATCAACTAACTCATTCTAAAGCCTATATGGGTAGGCAAAAGACCTAGAGGGCCAAAATAATACTGAAGGAGAACAGACTTGGAAGACTGATAATACCCAGGCTCAAGACTTATAAAAAGTACAGTAATGAAGACAGCATAGTACTGGGAAAAGAACAGACAAATAGAGATCTGTGAAACAGAATAGAGAGACCTGAAATAGATGCACATAAAAATAGTCAACTGATCTTTGGCAAAGACCAATAGACTAGAATTGAGAACCAGAAATAAACACACATACAGTCAACTAGTATTTGTCAAGGAAGCCAAGAGTAGTCAAAGGGAAAAGATAGTGTCTTCAATAAATAGTGTTGGAAAAACTGGATATCCACATGAAAAAGAATACAGTTGGACCTCTTTCTTACACCACTGGCAAAATTGACTCAAAATGGACTAAGGACTTGCATGTAAAACCTGGAACCATGAAACCATAAAAATTCTAGAACACATAGGGAGTAAGTTCCCTAGTGTTGGTCTTGGCAGCAGTTTTTTTAAGTATGTCACCAAAAGCACAATCAACAAAAGCTAAAATGAACAAGGGAGACTCCATTAACCCAAAGACTCTTCAGAGCAAAAGAAACGATCAACAAAATGAAAAGGCACCCCACTGAATGGGAGAGAATATTTGCAAATCACCTACCTGGTAAGAGGTTATCCAAAATAAATAAGGAACTCTACAGGTCAATAGCAAACAAACAAAAAAAATCTAAGTAAAAAATGGCAGAGAACTTGAATAGACATTTCCCCTCAGGAGATGGATGGCCAAGAAGAAGGTGAGCAGGTGCTCAACAGTACTAATAAGGGAAATGAAATCAAAACCACAGTGAGGTATCACCTCACACCTGTTAGAATGGCCCAAAAAGACATGAGATAACAAATGCTTGTGAGGTTGTGGAGGAAATGGAACCCTTGTACTTTGTTGGTGCGAATGTAAATTGGTAAAGGCACTGTGGAAAACAGCATGGAGGGCTCTCAAAATAATTTAAGAGCAGGGGCTTTCTTGTCCCCTCCTGGAGTGAGCCAGGGCCTCGTTCCTCTCACTTTATTTCTAAATAAAATCCTCTGTCCTGGCTCTCCTACCTTGACCGTTTGCTAAGTTCATTCTTCGACTCTGCAAACAAGAACCCCAGCATCGTCTTTGGGGGCTCGTCCAGGATAACTTCGGAGCCTGCTTTTCCGGCCGCCCTGGCCTCTGGGTGAGGCAAGGATGCTCTTTACTTCCTTTACACGCTCTGTATGTGCCTCTAACTTCATCAGTTTCATGGAACCCGATGCTCACCACTGCAAGATGGGAGCTTCCTCTTCAAGGTTAAAGCCACACACGCCTCTGGCATGCATTCTAAAGAACTGGGAGCAATTTTGATCCCCAGACCCTGAAAAAGAAGTGTCTTATCATCTGCACACAAGCCTGGCCTCAATACAAACTCTCTAATGGAGAGGCTTGGTCCCTGAGAAGTATACAATATATATATTTTTATTATTACGGTATTACTGATATACACTCTTACGAAGGTTTCACATGAAAAAACAATG
>JAVKTM010207728.1:0-28627 GCA_032200785.1 Phataginus tetradactyla | reverse complement strand
TGGAGAGGTCCACGTGTGAAGGAACTCAGGGAGGCCTCTACACCTCTCAACAGCCGAACCAAGCAGCACGATTTTCAGAAAGATTGAAGACTTAGTTATGCCCCTGTCTTCAGGAAGTTTAAAAGTATATCAAGAAATCTAGACAATGACTAACAGATCAAAAATTGCTATCACAAAGTTACTATCCCTTCAGGAGAATCTATATAAGGATTAAATGAATTTTCCAACTCATGCTAGGAATCTGTCCTGCAGGTAGAACCAGAACCAAGATTTCTCCCTTTTTCAGGAAGTATGTCATCAGCCATAATAGAGCATGAGAGTGGGAACTTGTCACATTTTCTCCTGTCACAGGAAAGTGGCCTTCGTTTGCCAATCTACCGTACAGGGATCAGGTCCAAACCATGCAGACTGGCACTTAAAGACTAGTCCAACGATTAGGAGGCTACACTATAGCACATTATGACCGTGAATATTTTCAGTGGTGTCTCCTTCTTATATTAGTAGCCAAATGATTCATTTCGGGCATGGAAAAATATGCCATGAAGGCCAATACAAACACTCCAGTCTCCACTGAGATAAAAACACCAATAGCCAGAGCCATAAAGTTTGTGTATCGCTTCACAGCTCAGGAAAGCTTGTGCCCACTTTAAGTCAAAGATTCTCACATGTCAACTCTGAAAGGCATTTAGGGCTAAAAGAATTCTTATCATTCTCATTTGTTAAATGAGAAAAACTGAAGTTAAAGCTTTAAATGATTCCTCCAAAGTCACAGACGTGGGATTGAGACCCAGGTGTCTCCCACCAGCCAGGGCTGTTCTCTTTCCTCCCCACCAGCTGAAAGAAAGTGGAAATATTCATGAAATATTTTTTTTCACTTTCCTACTTTCACTGGGAAATGATCTAGGAAGCACTGAGGGAGAAAGAATCTATAAACTACATTTATGGAAACATCAGAGAGCTGTTATGCATTATTGTGGGGAATTTTTTCCCTAAGTCCTAGACCCTTGAATTACCACTCTAGCAGTAATGACCATTTAGGTCCAGATGTAGAATAAGTTTTTAGTTGAAGTGTCTTAGGAATAGAAAATCTAGAATTACTGAAAATAAATTATGTTATACATTTGAAAAACACATGGCAGAAGTACATTTTGGCAGTAACGTTTGATTCCACTCAATGAGTAATGATCGAGTCTGCCTCCAGTAGGCCATGCTGGCAGTAAAACTTCAAACCTGTGCTGTCCAATAGGGTGGCCAATAGCCACACATGGCTATTTAAATTAATTGACATTAAATAAATTCAAAATCCAGTTCTCACTCGCACTAGCCACATTTCAAGGCACCTCAATAGCCACATGAGGCTAGATAGATATACAACATTTCCATTACCACAGAAAGTTCTACTAAACAATGCGGCTAGGCTCTGAGAAGAAATAATCAAGCATCTCCCAAAGTGGCTCCATTCTGATGGAGAAAACACTATGTCACAATACGAAAATATAACTCCAGCCAGGCTCCCTAACAATGCCTCTTGAGAAGTAACACATAACTTCTGGAATCATTCCAAACGACTGCAAGCTAATTAGAAGTTTTTCTCATCCCTTAAAGATGTTATGATATGTATTAAAATGTCACACCTTCCATTTTCTTCACCTTACCAACCTCTCATAGGGACACACTGGAGTCAACAAAAAACCAGTCTGGATTGTAGACCTGTAGTTCCTATCCATGGCCACCATAGAGAATTGCACCGATCACCAAGGTAGCCAAAGAAAGGACTGTCCTTGTATCCCTGTGAAAGGTCTGCCAGACTCCCAGAGCTCAACTGCTGGCCCAGAGTTGAACGTGCCTGAGAACAGGAAGACAGGAGGAAGCAGAGGAGCAAGTGGTAACATGACCCAAGCAGCAGAGGTCTGAATAGCTCTGTGTCATGGCAATGAGCTCTCGTGACACACCCTTCCTAATGTAAGGCCATGGCCTTAATGGGTTTATCTGGCCTCAGCTAGATGTCAATGGAGCCATCAGGCATGCAGCTCAGAGTTCTCCAGCCACTCCTACTGCCCCTCACAGCCCCGTCCTGGTTGTCCATTGGAGACAAGCTTCTCCCCCACTCTGAAGCATCTCTGGTGAACTGCATAAAAACTGCCCCAATATTCAGTGAGGATCATAAAGTAAGAAGGCGGAAAACATGGAAATCTTCTGTTCCGTACCCTGAATCTTATAGATATGGAAAGTTGAGACACAGACGGGGGAAATAAGAGACACAAGTTCACTAGAGCAAGGTCATCCGTTTCTGCATCTGTGAAATGGAGATGGTATTTGTCTCCACCTAGAGATGTCATGGTGGCTATCTCACCAGCACAATAGTCACCAGTTTGCGCTCCTGGGTGTCCGGGCTCCCAGTTCCTCATACCACTCCAAAGTAAGTGGCACCATCATGAACCCTTTCCTACTGGAAGTCTTTCTATCCTGCCTGTGTTTTAATAGACAAACAATTAGCTGACTTGATCATTTTTCATGGGAACCAGTCCAACAGAAGCCTATAATAAGTATAGCTCCCAATAAGACCAATTAAATTTGGGAAATAAGGATCAAAGCCTACTGCCCCAAATAAAACTCTGATAAAATTGCTGCTCTCATAAAACCTGATTGCCTGGGCCAAACTGCCATTATATTTTTATTCTTCAGTATCTTAAAATACTTTCAAATTCCACTCACACAAGCTAACCATTAATAGCTAACCCATAATGAGATATCGGTGCCTTAATAAAGATTAGAGGACAGCCATGCAGATTAAGAATGGGACGCCAGATACACCCTGCAGATTTTCCTCCCTGGGAGCACAAAGAGCCCTGTAATGGGAAACTTAGGGCCCAACACAGCAGCTCAACCTACACTGAATTGTGTACAGGGCAGGCCTCATATCCAATGGCAAAAAGATGAAACTTTTTCAATAGGTCTCTGGCTCTTTAAATCAAAGTCTTGAAAGATCAGCCACTGAACAAGGTTATGGATCTGTGGGCACAGCACAGTGAAACATTTAATCAGGGAACAGAAGACTCTCTGGAACAAATAAGCCAAACCAATGCCTAGGAGTGGAAATGTTAAGATCCGAGTACAGCTGTGTCCAAATGAGCTGGGCTTCTGGCCCAAGGAGCAAAGCCTGTGAAAGACATAGAAGAATTATACTGTTTTTCCTAAATGCCAATGGTGGACTTCTGCCATGTTAATTCAGAGTTTCTGGGATCGGTGAGATGTTGAGAAATGAAGAAAGCAAAGTGGAATAAGTTTTAAGACAAATATTTCCTAGGTTTTTGTGTTGAGGACATGGGGTTGTGGTTTTTATTTTTCCTTTTGGCAGAGCAACAAGTAGACATCTTTCAGGATAAATGCCTCAGATTTATTTCAATGACCTTACAGTCTGGGTATGATGGCACCAAAAATACACTGAATTTATTAGTTAATATGTAATGAATTACATTTTATTTCTGTTTTTTTAGGACAATTCAAAAGCCCTTGTGGGTCATTTGGGCCACAAGACATCACTGAACAAACTGTGCCGTCAGTGTCCACATGGGCAGTCACGGAGGATGAATGGTCCCAAAAACCCTGAAAGGCATTACTTTTGCCAAACTAATCATCACAATTATCCAGTAATATGATAAAGACCTCAAAGTGTCAGCCATTACTTACGTAGGCTTTGAGTAGGAGATAAATCAGCTCCAACAGGCTCTGGTTAAAACTGTTCTTAATAATAACTCTCACATACTGAGACATATTTGTCAGGCACACAGTGTTTCAAGTATACTTTCTCTTCCATTTTCTATAAGGTAGGCACTATTATTTTCCCCCATTTTATATTTGAGGTTTAGGCAGTTTTTAAAACTTGCCCAGAGTTATATATCTGGTATAACAGAGCCAGGACCTCCAGAAGAGACCCTGGAATGCCCTTCCATTAAAAACATTAAGCTATACTAAAGTGCTCTCAGTTGAATTGAGCAGAAATAAATTTACCAAGTCACATAACTATCAGACAGTACAAAACTGAATGGAATAAAATGCTGAAGAGTGAAAAGGAGACTCTAAAGTCCTACAGGTACAGAAAAAAAAAAAAACCAGACTGGAAGGCACAGGGCAGGCTTTCAGGTGTGCACTGTGAACAGGCCTTTGGCAAGGAGATGATGGCGCGGGCCCAGGGGCAGAGGAGCCGCAGGGAGAGATGGGAAGGTGTGGGCATCAGAGAGGAGGCCAGTCTGAACAGACAGTACGGGAGGGAGAGTTGTCTACTTTCCGGTTTATTCCCCCAACATTTATGCTCACAAGGAACTAAGGGGCATGCAGATCGACCCACGTAATGCATGCTGGCAGAGCTGACAGGGAATTGAGCTGGAATCTCCATCGTCTAGTCAGCAGTGTTTCTCATGAATACCATGCAAAGAGCCTGGGATCCATAATCCTAATTCAACAGAACATTGAATAACCACTATGGAAAGATACAGTGCTAAATATTGGGAAGGTAAGGGTGAATAAGGTGTCTGGTCCCCAGGGAGCTTGTGTTAAGACCACATCAGTACAGGGCTATTTGTAGAATGACTGGGCCTGAGGAGAAATGTGGCACTAGACAAACTAAGTGTTAAAGGGACAAAGGAAGGCGCATTCCATCTGTCTTGAGGCAGAAAAGACTTCTGCACAAAGACATTTGATATGGGCCTTTCAGGAGGGGTATGCTATGACAGCTAGAGACAGACAGGAAGAGAGTTAGGCAGAAGAAACAGCGAGAGCAGCTCCCCGCACACAGAGAAGCCTCCTATGTGAGCTGTTAGAAGGAAAAGTCGCCCAGCAGAGCTAGAGCTGAGAAACGTCGAAGTACATGAGTTGGGAAGGCAGAGCCAGCTACAACAGTTCGGAGGGGACTGAAGCGAGGAACAACAGGGAATATGAGAATTGAAGGACCATGGAAAACCTTGAGCATCAAAATGAAGTTACTTGATCTCTGGTTTTAAGACGAAAATCAGGAGCAAGTGAAGAACGGATGCATGGGGGATAAGCTACAAGTGTCCTCAGCTGTTCAAGGAGGGCGACGATGCAGGGACGAAAGCCTGAAGCCAGATGTTGGTACCAAAGGGCTCAGGAGGCACACGGGAGACAGACGGACCTGGCTTAGTCCTTTATCACCCAAGGAGGGTGTTACTTCTGATTTCAACGACTTGGTGGTGGTGGTGTCACTAAGTAGGAGGGGAACACGGAGACCAAGAGCAATCAGGAGTAAGTGCTACCTGAACAAGAACACTGAACTCTGAACATGTGCCGGTGGCATCTCAAGACTGGGTGCGGCTGTTTTCTACAGTGAGTGTGTAGTCTGCCACGGCAGGTGGCTCAAGGAAGTGATAACAGGGACAGAGGACCTCCAGGTATTAGCTCCAAGTCACAGCTCTCAAGTGTCCAAAACTTATTCACAAATCTGACAGCTGTGCAATGACTTCTGGGAAAGGAATTAGAGGTCTTAGTTTAGGTTCTAGCAAGACAGTGTTCCTCTTTATAACTGACACTTTTCTTGATTTTTCTTGTTAAGAAATTAAACAAGTTCAGTCCTTGGGATGCCTGGTGAGGTGGTTTTGGACTAATCAGAGTTATTTTTTTCTAAGAGCTTTCAACCATGGCACAGCTGATTCGTTTGAAACATTAAAAAAAAATTTTTTTCATCAAGGAGAGGAATTGGCAAAAAGAATGATAAAACTTTTAAGATAGCTCTTTAATATAGCTCTTTCTGCTTCTAGTTGTCCTGTATTCTTTTGCTGTGACTTCTAAAAAGTTATCTACCACATTACAGGTCTCCATTTATTTCTTTATCAATATTTGGATCCAAATAAAACATTCAGCCTGCAGTACTGGGTCTCTCCTTCCTTTGAAAGATAAGACAGTGGCACAAATATATATATATATATATATATATATATATTTTAATGTTTCCTTCCTTTCAAATCCCAAGTTCCAACTGAAGGGATGAGAGTGCTGGCCATTCACTGGACAACACGGTTGTTCCTGAAGGCTGGCACAGCAGGGTCTCCTTGAGCTGCAGGGGAACCCAGGGTCTGCACGGACCCATGTTGGTTTACCCCAGCCTGGGGTGCAGCCAGGCCCCTGGCAAACCACTGTAAAAGAATAAAGTCTCATAAGAATTGTGCTTGAGTTTGTACATTCCTTGGTGTTGGCTAAAGCCACAGGAACTTTGGCAGTATTTTAAAGTTACACCCATTCCCCTGTGCAATGCAGGTCTGTGAAATAATGCCTGAGCTCTGCCAAAAACCACAATGATTATCAACAGCGTAAGTAATCAAGTAAAAGCACTTTTCCACAGCCCACTGACCAGATTGCCCAGAAAGCAAAAGTAGTAGCAAAAATTGATTGCTGTTTGCAAAGATAATTTCTCTCTGAACCATATTATTGTATAGCAATGGTGATGCATATAACGTGCACCTGGCATCTTTGCAGCAAACATTTTAGGTTTAATTTAGAGATCTCTGAGTCATTAGGAAAGTTCTTTCTCTTACGATGAAGGGGCCACTGTGGATTCAGCACTATTACAATCTGAAAAGGAAGAGGGAATGAACAGACAAGCTACACACTGTAAAAGTAGAAAGGATAACCATTGGGCCAAAATAATGGGAAGAAATTCGAATAGCAGACAGCCACCTACTATTGAATAGTTAATAAAAGCACAGTTGTTTTACATTATTAAACAGCTTGAATATTTTCAATGTTCCAATATAATGTGATATGGTCATTGATTTGTTGTTGTTTTAAATTCCTTTCTATGAGGGAAATAGGGCTTCAGATCGTAGGAAACAGGGCTTATAACAGCAACTAAACGAGAGCCCCCCCCCCACAGACACCCTCTACGCTGCTGCTGTGATGATTGCTCACATTGGATTCAGCAGTTCAGGCTGGCAAGATGTTCAACCCCATGTCGCTGGAAAATCTTATTTAAATTGAGTTTCTCACTTTCAACTGTTAATGTCGGAACCAGGAAGAGGCCTAGTGAGAAGCATCAGGACCTACTGGAAATCAATGCAGCATAACCATGATGAACCTGGGCAGTAGGCCTCCTCCCAAGCTTGGTAGGTGTGCATCCGTGGTGCAAGACCTGCCTGCATATTAGCATGACCTGGAGGGCTTTTTAAAAGTACTGATGTTTGAGCAGCCCCTCCAGGAGCCATTTGATATAAAACCTGCTGAGAATGGGGCCCAGACATCAGTATGTTGTCCAGCCCTCCCCCCAGGTGATTCCAATGCGCGATCCAGTTTGAGAAGGACTCTTCCATGTTCTGGCATGCCTGTGAAGAGAATTTTGTGCATATTTGCCTAGAAATACTTGCAACTTTATACGAAGAACCAGTGGCACTCAACCTTACATGGAGTGCCAAATGTCCACTGGCAATATCTGGGGAATTTTGAGAAAGCTGATACCAATGGATAAAGAAGAGGTGGTACATATACACAATGGAATATTACTCAGCCATAAGAAGAAAACAAATCCTACCANATAAGAGAAAAAACACGAAGAGGAAGAGACGCCCCCAAAAGGGGCGTGGGGGTTACAAAGGGGGGGGGGGGGGGGGGGGGGGGGGGGGGGGGAGGGAGAAGGGGATTGAGGGGTATTATGACTGATACACATAGTGTATAGGGGGTCACGGGGAAGACAGTGTAGCACAAAGAAGACAAGTAGTGACTCTGTTAGATCTTACTACACTGATGGACAGTGACTGCAGTGGGGTGTGAAGAGTGACTTAATAATATGGTAGAATGTAATAACCACAATGTTTTTCATGTGAAACCTATATAAAAGTGTATATCAATGATACCTTAATAAAAATTAATTAAATTACTCAAAAAAAAAAAAAAAAAAAAAGAAAGAAAGCTGATACCTGGGTCTCACCCCCAGGGATTCTGATGTTCTGTGAACAGACAGTCACTTCCAGTCATTCCAATGTGTAGCCAAGTATGAGCAACACTGCCCTATAATTATGAAATAGATGAGGGCTAAGCCTAAGGAGGCCCATTATGAGTATTAACAGGACAGAACTCAACGAAACCAATTGGTGTCTCGCCATAGTAACAGGAATCCCTCCTCCTATTATCAGACCTGTCAGATTCTGGCGTCTAGACTGTGCAGAAATAAGCACATAAGTGTCTATTTTGAGTAATAAGACAGAATTGTTTCCATAGAAACAACTAATAATCATAATGGCTAATTAGGTAAGTGATTTCCAAAACCTATTTGGATGATAACTAATGTAATAAACTTCAAACTTATTCAGTGGCATATTTTTGTACTCCTCTCTGAATGGTTTGCCAGGGGTTGGCATGCAAGTCAATAAAAGCCAGGTTTTTAAACCTTAACACCTCAAGAAGAGTTACTGAGTAAAGAGAGAAGGAGCATACCAAAAAAGTGTGGCTCTGGAGTCACACAGACCAAAATATGAGGCCCCTGCTCAGCCCTTTATGAAGCAGCCAGCCTCACCTTCCCGCCCTTGTTTGCTCATTAATAAAGTGGAAGTGATACCGTCCACCCCGGAGCACTGTCATGACAATTTGAGATAACCAGTTTCTCTATTAAAATGCTACGCACATTACTATTACTAGAAAAATCATAGTAACCATTATTAAGATCATCCTTGCCTAAACTGGGGAACTATTCAGGGTTAACTTGATACCAAAGTTCAATCTCTCCAGACAGAATGACCCCTTATAAAGGTTCAATGGCTCCTCCTTATCGCCATCTCATCAGAACACCGAGTCGTGCAATAATTGGATGTAACAGCCCTATTTTTCCAGCACATTTTGGGTTTCTTGGACCAGTGACTAAGGAGATGTTTGGTGGTTCTCCCTGGTGCTGTTACCCTTCCTGGCTGTACTGGTTTCCTTCACCTCTCAGGGTGAGGATGACTGGCCTTATCCTTGGTGTTCGCTCATCTCTCTCTCTTCCATTTCTGCCCCAATGCAGCTGCCAAATCCATATCTCACAAGCAAAATTCTGAAGCTTAATAGAAACAAAGGATGCTGCCATCTATCTTATTTATTCAGCTACCCAAACAAGTGGAGGATGTGCTCAGAACCCTTGGTCCTGTTACCTCCTCGCCAGAATCATAGGGTCCTAGGGCTGGAAAAGTACAAACTTCATTGCCCTGACCCCCTTCTTTTATACAAAGCTGTGTCATAGTAACTATGTCAGTAGAAAGAGTCTAACAGACCACGTGTTCTCACACACTCAAGGTTCACCTCAGCAGACTTAGGAGGAAAATATTGTTACCAGAGTGCAAACAGAGGCCAGAAAAGATGGAACCTTCCAGTAGCACTACGGCTGGCAGAGTCAGGATGAGAAATAAGGTCTGAGGACCCCAGGTCAGGTTCTTGATATGAGGCAAGGTTGCTGCTCTCCGGGTTTTTCTCAAACTATACAGCGCCACGCCAGTGAAAGTGTTGCCCATTTACAAGTTCCACCGCAGAGAGCTGAAAGGATATGAATTTTTCCCTGAGGGCTTCCCAGCAGATCGATGTTTTACACCCCAGTGCATGACTGACGGTATTCAGCAGCCTTGCCAGGTCCCACCCGTACAGCAGATAAAGTGGTCCTAGGAGGTCCCCAGCCCCCTCTCCCATGCTGGCGCTGCAGATTACATTGCCAAGGGCTTCTGTGAGCCAAACCCGCTGCCGTCCTCTCTCCAGTCCTGATGTTCTTGACCCGCGGCCGGGCAGCCCCGCGCAGTGCTGGGAGTGCCCAGGCCAGCAAATGTGGACGTCCTGCTCTGAACGAAAGACCGGAGAAGAAGGGGGCTGGTCCTCTGAGCAACCATTTGCCTTGGGGCATATACGTCACAGAGCAGCAGGTGGTGCCAGCAGATTCTGCCACAGGCAGGAGGCCACTGGTGAACAGCAACGGGTCAGTGGCCTGTTGGCACTTTTGGCCCAGTCTAAAGAAAACAGCGTAATGTAGTTTCCCAAAATGGGGTACACACCCTCTGGTGTTGCAAGTGTTTTTAAAAGGCACAGGGGCCAAACCTCTTCTAAATTATGTTTTTTCTTAATGTATACACTTGGCTACAAGCATGATGGGCTTTGGAGTTAGAAGGACTTAAACTTGAATCCTGGATCTCCTATAATAGGGTAAGACTTAGGCCAGCTTCCTCACCTATGAAATGAGAATGGTGACAGTGACCTTATAGGATAGTAAGAGATTCTATTAAAATTTCATTTATTGTATTTCAACTACAGGTGAAGAGCTTAGCATGTCTGCTGAGTGACTGACCATCATTATTACTGCCTGGATGGCTCCTGTGGGTTGCCTAGAACCAGTCCAATCAGGAAGACTTTGTTGATGCCACCTGGAGAAGCATCACAGTCAGACCCAGGCCACAGGGGGCACTGCCGCTCTGGTCGGCCTCCCTGGGCAGGACCACCTGTCAGCTAGCCTACAGGTGTCAGCAGGTGGGGGAAGAACCCTCTCCAGGTATGGCTGCTGACCCTCTGCAAAGCTGTTCCTTGGACACCATGGAGGCCTACCAGCACTTTCGTATCCCCAGCACAGAGCTGACAACCCCACTCACCTGCCGGGCCAGAATAGGGACAGCTCACATCCGGACCACCATGAGAAGCATAAGATGCCTCAAAAACGGCTCCCAGGCACTGGCTTGCCTTGCCTTGCCTTTCAGACATTGAAATCCATGAGGACTTGTTCAAGAATCCTGGGTTGGCAGATGGCTAAGAAGAAATGAAGCAGCCATTGCCTCCCCAGGAGAAAATTCTGGACAGAAACAATCAAGCCCAGATTGTTATCTGCCTGTGTGGTTCGGCAGCAAGGCTGAGGTCTCTCAGAGATGAAGCAAAAAAAAACCCCAAACTCACCTGGCAGACTCAGGGTGCAGGCTTATTATTCTTTTCTTATTAGAAAAAAAAAATCACATGTACTTAATGTAGAAAGTCTAGATGCAAAAA
The DNA here is from genome assembly GCA_032200785.1 of Phataginus tetradactyla. Lineage (NCBI taxonomy): Eukaryota > Metazoa > Chordata > Mammalia > Pholidota > Manidae > Phataginus > Phataginus tetradactyla. Next base: position 17,638 of record JAVKTM010207728.1, on the reverse strand, counting down.
AATATATTTAAAAACAAAATTTCCCAAATGCCACAACTCAAAAGCTATTAACATTTTGATGTTTCTTTTCAGACTTATGGTTTTTTTTTTTACAGTTGTAATTGTGCTATTTTTACACTTACTGTTTTGGAATTTCCCCCATATCACTGGGTTTTCAAAATGCTTTTCCATAGTGGCTAGATCATTGCATCATATAGATACACATTCATGTGTTTCACTGATCCCCTACTCTTGGGTATTTACATTTTCATTATAAATAATTCTGTAATAAATATCTTTGTCCACATTTTAAATAGTTCTCCCCAGGAACGTTTCTATTTCTAGATGTGGAATTACTAGGTTAAATAGTGTGTTTTGAGGCTCTTGATATAAATTGTTCAATTGCTTCTTGCAAAGATAAGACATCACAGTCGTACAACAGGCATGAGATTGCCATCTCACCAAATTCTTGCCAGTGGATTGATTTATCCTTTTTAATTCTTTGCTAATTTAACAGACAAAAAAGATAATGATGGCTTCTTGTCTCCCTCTGCATTTCTCTATTGCTTTCAATTTTCTCCATGCCTTTAGCCTTTTGTTTTTGCCTCCTTTTGTGAGCATTCTGATCATGTCCTTTGCCCTTTTATCTTCTTTTTCCTGCCAAGATCTATAATTAGAGTAGTCTCACTTCACTTCCATTCAGTTCATTATAACTATTCCCCCCCTTCCCCCCCACTGAAAGAGCAGTACATTACCTTTTGTGTCAGGGTAAAAAATGGCTCATCTTTCATTTTATTCCTGTGTAATTGGAATATAAAAACTTTTCTTTATGCAATGCAACTTGTTTAGGGAAATATATAATAGTTTATCCTTATTTTAAATTGCCTTGAGTTTATTTTGTTTTGGAATGTTTTACTTCATGAATTTGAATTTGATAGAATACATATAGATTTGATTTAAAGTACAAGACTATGGAATTTTTTGGATATTAAAATAAAAGCAGAAAACATGGCCAGTTAATTTACTTTCAGAGATTATGTCTCTGCACTAATTCAAACATAAACTATATCTGAGATGACCTAGAACATCATGTTAAAATTAACTGAGGTTTGAAACAAACAAACCCACATTGTTCATATGAGAAACATCTACAGACAGATGGCCCAGATGAAATCTTTCCTCCAGGGAACCTTCTCAGACTCCCCAGGCAGAATTCCTCTCAACTCCCCAATATACCCACAACCTATTGTGTATGCCCCATGACATTAGCCATTAAAGTCTACGTTGAATTACTGATATATGTGTACATCACTCTCTCCCATTAAGGTAATTTCTGGAGCACAGGAACATTTTATCTGTGTAATTATTTGTGATTCCAAGGGAGTGCTTTGAGTATAGCAGATGTTCATTAAACATAGACTGAACTGAACACTGAAATTTTGATAAGGGGACTATGTGGAACATTGGAACCCATGTGGACTTCTGAGTCAGCTTGGAATCCTCTAACACTTACCAGCCATGAGACCCAAACAAGTTAACTTAGCTTCCTCAGCTGCCTTGTCATCTAACTTGGAAATAACAACGCCTACCAAGACAGGTCCTCTAGGTTGACTAACCCATCACCAATTTCCAAACCATGTCACCTGGCCTTCCTTGACCATAAAGATTAGAAAGCTAATCCTCAATTTCCCAGCTTCCTTCCACTGGGAAGTTCACGGACCACAGTTCCTGCCAATGAGACGAAAACAGCTGAGAATGTTCTAGGACAGCTTTGTGCTCCAGGTAAAGCAGCTCACACACCCTAGTTAAGGCAAGATGTCAACATGATGCCTATAGATACAGCACCCACTTTGCAATCATCAAGCCAAAGAATGAAGACAACTGCCAAAGGCTAAGGAAGATGTAGGGAACCAGAAAGAGTCCGGAGTATTTAGGGGCATCACTGAGTTCCAATCAACAATTATCTCTGGACTTTTTATGTGGAAGACATCATAGTTGGTTAAGCTACAGTTAGTGGAACAATCTATTATTTACCCCCAACCACACCCTTAAGGGACTCTACCTTATAGGATCACTGTAAACAACAAACAGAAGTCATTTGTGTCAAACGTTTAGCACAGGACCAAACGTAAACATTCAATAAGTGGTCACTTTTCAGAGCACTAGAGTGTGTGTGACATGCTGGTGGGCAGCAAGGAGTTCTGGAGCACAGGGTGAGTGAGAATTTGGAACAAGGCACCAAAGAAGAAAGTGAGAGCAGGACAGGAGGGACCTTGTAGGTCACATTAAGACAGAAATAAAATAAAGCAGCTTTTGAGGGCAATGGACCTGCAGCCTGTCCAGGGGAGAGAACGAGACTGGACGGTGCCTCGCGGTCTCCTGTTTCTCCAGGTTCCTGGAGAGCAAACCCCCTTGACCACCAGCCTTCCCATCTGACCCCCGACCCAGAGTTAGATGCACTTCAGAATCTGCACCTGATTTGAATGCTTTGTAAGAACACAAGGAGTCTCTTGTAAATCATATCCAGCTAGGCTTCTATTAATAGTCCACTCTTACTGTGATATACCAAGGTCCGATATTGCTGTCTTCTGCCCTGATGGCCAGGTGCCTCCCCCTTAAAGCCACTTCCCTGAGGTTGGGTCCCCAAGAGTACTCCTGGGTGCTAAAGATCTCTTACTTCTCCTTGGTAACTGCCTCGAACACCCTCATTAATCACCAGCCCTGAGCTTTGTACAGAGCAGCCTTTCAGGGACCCGGCTCACAGACATGGGTCTGATCTGTCCTCTTCTCCTTCCAGACCTACTCTCTGAATTTTCATATGCCTACAATAGCACCACCCAGATGTGTAATATATGGAATGCTAATTCTTCAAAATATTATTAAATAATTCATAAAATAGTATGTCATGGTCAAGTCAGAAAAACATTAGGGTAAAGAGAGTTCAGTCTCTTTCCTATATGACTTATCAGAGCTTCTATAATACTGTAGCGTTATACGTATATACACACACATGCAGTATAGTACTTTGTAGTGGTTCCCACACTTTTGTCTGCAAATCTTGGCTCATGAATATCTCAAGGGCTAGTGCTTCCTGAGACATACTTTGAGGAATTCTGTCTTTAAAAAACAGACTTCTGAGTCCCCCCCATAGTTAAGAGGCCTTCTCCCTCTGTCACTAAACATTCTTCGACATACAGGTTTTGCCACGTTCCTGCTCCAGGGCTGGTGCTCACCTTTCTTCTGGCAGCTCTTGACCCTCAAAACCCAGAGTCTAGCACCACTGGCCCTTTGCCAATCCCAATTCAAACCAGGCTTCTCCCACCTCCAGGCCTTTGCAGAAATTATATCCCCTGCCCAGAAAGTTCTTCCACCTCTTCTGCACCAGGGAAACTGTTATTCACATTTCAAGACCTAACTTAAATAGCATATCCACTGTGAAATTTTCCCCAATTATTCAGGGCCAAATTCATTACCTCTGTGCTCCAAGAGAACTTCGCAATTGCTCTGATTGTAGCATTTATTACGTCTGATACAGCTGTATTCTCACTTTCCTTTCTCTCCAAGCAGACAATTCTTCAAAGCGGGTTTGTCCATAAATCTGATCCAAGTCATCAGACCTTGAGTGAACGTAGTTTCGTGAATGAATGAACGAACAACTGTCCTGAAGTCCATAGGGGCTTGCCTCTATATCTTCATCAAAGATGTCATGGATTAGTGGCATACGGATTACCACTGCAGTCACCAAGATCCTGCTACAAGCCCAGAGAAGAAAATGAAGATGCCCAGTGAACTCCTACAGCCCCGATTCTTTTTTTGCTTAAAAGGAAAAAATGTTGTATTTAATGGCTAACAAAACGGAATCAAGCCATTCCAGTTTAAATATAAATTAACATCAGTCATCTGTTAGTATTTTAGGTATCATGCGAGTAGTGGGGGTCATCCTGTCTGGAATCATTCCCTACAAGTCCGCTCCCCAGTAGAGAAGCAGCCCCTCACACGTAGCCATGGAAACCCACCTCCACTGAGCACTTAAGGCTACCAACTCCAGTCAACTGCAAGGCTTCGGCCTGAGCCTCACCAGCTGCCCTGGGCGAGGGGGGAAAGCTTTCCCAACCATTAACACTGTGATGAATCATGTTTTAAGCTCCCCATATCAGATCAACCACAATCTCCAGGCTTGGACCCCAGCCTCTAATTCTGCCAAGGGAGAAGCTAGTGCTTCCTCAGTGACAGCCACTGGGCTGGTGAGAGAAGGAGAGAGTCAGCCCTCCCAGGTCATTTTGTTATAGAATCCCAACTTCAAACAAGCCAAGGGAAGGACTGGTGCTTCCTGTTCCTGGGGAGTCCCAGAACCTGCTTTCCCTCCCAGAGACAGATTCCCAGAAGGGCTGGATCAAAGGATGCTGCCCTGTGGTGCCACCAGCAGTGGGGGGCCAAACACCCACCACAGCCCCCGACAGTGTGAGGTGTCCGGAGGCCACTTGCCCTCGTTTGCACTACAGAACATTGTAACACCTTATATACGTAGTGAGGAGGAGTGTAGTCGGTTGGTTGTTCCTCTCTTCTTTGGGGAGAGAAACACCAGGAACACCGAGGAAGGGGTAGCCAAGCCTTCCCGCACAGACGACCCCGCTGTCCCCTGATGAGCTGGGACCCCCACCCCCATGCTGTACTTCACACTCAGTGACCACACTAGCTTTACCCGACATCCACAACCACCAGGCAGACGCATCACGATAGAGCAAGGCTGGACCCAGTACCCCTGAAGAACTGACAAACCCAGAAAATACCTGGACATGTAACAGGGAAGGAGTTGAATCACTGAGAAGGCAGACTGGCCTTCCAGACTTCCTGTGCTCACTGAAAACCAGAGGGGTTGAACTTCCTCACCTGGTGACTAATCTGTACCTCAAACTATGAAGTTGGACATTCTGGGGTCATGTATTTGATCCCTAAGAAATGTGATACTGAAATGTGAGAGAATGAAAGTGGCCAAATAATAAAAATAATTTATTTAGCACCTATATGTTTCAGGTGCTATACTTAGCATTACTAAATGTTATTCCATTTAATTCTAAAATAGCCCTTGGGTCTCTCTTTCCCATTCTATGGAGAAATTGAAGCTCAGAGAAGCTGTATGTTCAAAGGTAAAACAGTAGTGAGTGAAGATTGATTAAACGTCACATCTGCCTGAATCCAAAATCCATGAGCCTCCCTAAAATTGTAACTGGTAGTAGTCTGTCATGGTCAACTTATTATGACCTTCTGGGAAGTGTGCTAGCCACAAAATACAGCTAACCAATGCAAGAGGCAACCCTAAAAATCATTTTCCAGTTGACTTTTTACATGGGAGACGGCTGTACATCATTTCCATGTGTTAGAGTTACGTGAATCTGTGAACCAAACTGCCTATGTAAGTCTTTTTCATCATAAAATTTTAACCAATGCTGCTTTCTTTTTTCCTGCCTGTAATCCTACCTTCCCTTTTGATGAAAATTGGTGATGCACATCTAAACATAAACAGCAGAAAAATGAAGAAAGGGCAACAGCAAAGGTAACCAGATCTCAGAAACAGGAAAAACTGGTCTTCATGTAGTTAGAAATGAATGAAAACTTCTCTTACTTTAAGATAAAATATCTGATGTTAATGTGATTGATGACTTTTGTGAAAATAACATCTGTTTACAACTCCATGTACTTGTCTGTGCAGTATTTTTTCTGCCATCCTTTATTCAGCTCTTACACATCCTCCAGGGCGTTACTCAATTATCTCCCAGATGTCGATGTCCAGGTTGAGTCACTTCCACCTCCTCTATTTCTTTAGCTTCCTGTGCATAATCATTTCACTGCCATGACCAATGAGTTTCCTTCCTCTAAAATGTGAGTTCCTTGAGCACAGAGCCTAGATCTTCATTGTAACCTTTTTCCCTACCATGCATCTAACATATGACACCAGTGAAAGCTGGATTACCCAGGTTGGATGTTTACATCTTTATAAGTGCTCAGATAAATGATATTTAAAGTTGGGATGTAAGGTGATGGTTTAATGATTTAATCTGCAGAAAACTATACATTTAACGATAATACCCAGGCACAAAACACCAAGAGGGCCCAACCCCAGCTTATGTAAATTAAAGCCATTAATTTTGAACCAACTATGCCTCAGACACTTGCCCAACAGAAAAATCAAGAATTTTTGTTTGACATACAGAAAGGCAACATAATTAAGTCCCAGAAACTTCTCAAATGATTTCAGTGGTTGGTGTCATTCAGCACATACTGGACTGTAGATATGCAGACTCTTTCTTTAGTTTTAAATGACCCTGAATAATTCTAACCTCACCATTTCCTGATCTCCCTATTTCTAATTTCTCCTAAAATCTGTTTTCTCTGTCTGGGACTTCTAGAGTGGTATGGCCTTAAGCAATCATTTAACATCACTGAACCTCAGTTTTCTCTGTGTGACCCCCTACAAACTCTGCTTCATAATTGCAGACAAGGAGGCACAGAACTCTAGAGTGGGCCATGGTTGGCATGACTTAGGCTGGGATTCAGACAACAGCAAGCCAGCTCTGGAGCATCCAAATACGATTCATGTAGATCAGAGAATGTCACTTTTGAATCACAAATCAAGTTCTTAACAGATGGCTGAAAATACTGCGTCAAATGCAAACCAATCAGAAAAGAGCCAATGTACTATTAAAATTAGTAAAGTTGTAAATATTAGAAAGACCTGACCCTGTTGTGAGTCTTACCTTCAGTCGTGGAGTATATACAAGGAAACATGGGAAGCAGAGGGAGACAGGGCACAAGGAAGTCAAGGCAAAGGATCCATCTGGTAAGAATTCCTGGAACTCATTCTGAGTTAAAGAGTCCTCCTTCCTTCACACTCTCAGAGCCTTGAGGAGGGAGGTAACCTGCTAGGATCCTTTCTAAATCCTTTTTTTTTTTTTTTTTTGCTGAATCAGTACCAGTTACATCTGAGAAATTCCCAGAGGAGTTTCTTTCCAATCAGTTCCATTTATTTCCCCAAAGAAAAAGAATGTCAAAACACCAACACTTATTCTAAGGCCTAAAAGTCTCAAATAAGAGGCCTTGCTGCTGCATCCATTGTCCTGAAACATGACTTTTATCCTGTCTGCCCTGGCCGAGGACTCAGAGCACCTCCCTCCTGCTCCCAGGTAGTGCATAGCCAACCGCTACATACAGGAATAACCAAGTAATTTTTTTCTTTTTTTTAATGTTTACTGCATACATAGTAGGTGGCTGAAGCCATGTTGGGCACTAGATGGGAGGCATAGGTTAACCAGGGATGGTCCCTGCCCTAGAGAAGCTCAAAGTTACCTGGAGTTGGCAAATGGGTAAATAGTAATTATATCACACTGTGGTTAAGTCAGCATTAAAGATATATGCACAGCATTCTGTGAAGCTTAAGAGAAAGCATCACAGAGAAGATAACACACCAGCTTGGCTTTCTGGGGTAGTGTTTTCCAGAGGACAAGCAGGGAGAGGGTACCCCAGGCTGAGGAACAGCAGGTCCTGTGTTGACCTAAGTAACATGCAGAAAACAGTGAGAAGAGCAGACTATTAATAAAACACAAAATAATATATAGGAAGTGCTAGAGACTGTGTAAGCATTAGTATAGCAGAAAGCAAGAAGGCAGGACCTGGAATAGTCATGTCATCCCAAAGCTTCCTCCAGTAGGACAGAGGAGGAAACACACCGAGTCAGGGAGATCATAGTCAGAAACACAGCTTCACTGAAAAGCATATTGTAGCAATGCAGAAATCATGGTCCTTCCCCAACCCTCCCATTAAAACAGATTCTAGCTTGTCTTCCATCCCCGTAAGTCCAAGGAAAGTCTTACTCTTCAAGACCTGTTACTTGGGGCTTTGGAAGGCAAAGTCAGGATGGGGCAGGCAAGATAAAGACCGGAGGCCCACACACTCGGTGGGGAAGACGAACAAGGCTCAGCACGAGCATGGATGAGAGCACAGAAAGGTACAGGGTTTCGTCTTCTTGACATTCTAGAAACCCCAGAAAAAGAAATTCAATTATTCTGAAACTATTATTATACATTAGTATGTTGTTTGTATTTGTTTGATTTTTTTTTTCACCAAAACACAGACTGGGCTATACGGGTCATGGCTTTGGAAGAATCATTAACTGTGACAGAATCCTATTAGCTATTAAAGATTAAATTAACCTCCTCGCTTTCCTTATCTGCAAAATGTGAGCATGCATATCTGAGAGAATTGATGAAGGTGAAATGAATAGTCAACATAAAATTCTGGTCCTCAAAGAGGATACTTTATTTTCCGCTGTTCTTCATGCCCTTTCATTCAAATGTTTATTCATTCAATTCATATTTGATCACCTGCTACTGGCATACCCTGTTAAACTGTCTACATAAATCCTGCCAAACTCAAATGCTGCTCATGTTTTAGTCTACTCAGCACCCTTTTCCCTTCTCTGCCCCCCAGCTTTGAGATATAATTGACATATAGCATTAAGGTATATATGATTTGACACAGGCATATACTACAAAATGTTTACCACAATAAGGCTAGTTAACACATCCTTCACCTCACATAACTATCATTTTTTATTATAATTATTATGGTGAGAACATTTAAAACCTACTTTCTAGCAACTTCCAAGTATACAATGCAGGGCTGTTAACCATAGTCACCAAGCTGTAAGTTAGACCCCTAGAACTTATTCATCACATAACTGGAAGTTTGTCCCCTTTGACCAGCATCTCCACATTTCCCCCTCCCCTCAGCCCTTGGTAATCAGTATTCCACTATTTCTGGGAGTTCAATTATTTCTTCTTCCATATATAAGTGACTCTTCTCCCCCTTATTAAAGTAACAGCTCCAACGCCCTGACTATAGGTGTGGGCATTCGGCCAGCTGGCCACTCCATGTGCAGGCCTATCACCCGCCGGCCCATCACCTGCAGGCCTATCAGAGTGTTGCTTAGATTTTTCACGCTGTTAACTGGGAGAGAGGCTTTTTCACTCAGAACTTAGGACTTTAAAAATTTAAGCATAAGCGGCTAGCAGCCCTAATTCTAGCCACCCACTTAGAGAATTTTGAGAGAATGAAGCCAACCTGTGGAAAGAAAATGGAAGAGAGTCCCCGGCCTTCTTATGGGCTGATTACAGGAGTCAATAAATGTAACCCTATTCACTAGGCTAATTTGAGGTTGTTTCCTCTCAGGCGCTAAATCAAAAGGAGTTCTAGCTAACATGGTACCTTCCAGGACCCCACTTCATTCCCTTCCTGCAGGTCTCTGGGCCATCCTGACCTTTCTCAGGGCCTGTGGCACCGTTTCCCATCCCCCGCAGCTTATTTCTGACAATGCCTTTCCCACTGTGGTAGGAGCCTTCCCCCAAAACACAGTACTTCTTACTGCCCAAGGCTTTATCACTCAGCACATATTATGTACTCAAAAATGTGTTGAGACACATCAAATACTCTCATGAGCTTTAGAGCTAAAAATGATCTTAGAGAATCAGTTGGAAATTCACCAGACACTCACATGTCTAGTGACTTTTTTTTCTTTCTGTATCATTCTTCCCTGGGAGGAGGAAGATGGTCATATAAATAAACACAAAATGGCACACCAAAACTGCTTGTGTCAATGTGTATGAGTGCACTCAGATAGAGCTTGTTATTATTATTATACAGGAGTATTCATGGTCAGGATTTCTGAGTCCAGCTGTCACTCATGGTCTCCAAAGGCCTTAGTGTATAATTTAGACTTTGTGAATTCAGCAAGATATTAAACCTGTAAGAAAAATGCATACCTCTTGACCCAGTAATTCCACTTCAGATAATTTGCCCTAAGAATTTGGAAATGTTTACCCTACAGAGACTTAATGAGGATTTTCATTATAACATTGTGAAAAACTGCGAGAGATTGGAAGATACCAAATTATCTATTCATAGGCAATTGGTTAGAGAAATTGATGGCTTAGTCAAACAGTGGGATTCCAGATTTAAAAAACATAACAGAGAAAGGTGTTCATACTATTGTTATTGAAAAAAGTAGGTAGCAAAATGATGTTTATAGAATGCTCCCATTTTGTGTATATTTAATATACATAGGTATATACATATGTGAACATGTAGACACTGGAAGAATATACATCAAAATGTTAACCATGTGTATCTCTGGCTTATAACATTAAGTGTGAGACTTTCTCTTTTTTTGCTTATCTTTATTTTGGAAGTTCACCATGAATACATATGTTATTCAATTAGGAAAATAAGAATTGTCTTTTAAATATATAGGATATTCTTAGAGAACATCTAACCCAAACCCTCATGTTACAGAGGAGGAAACGGAGGTCCAGGGAAGTTATGTGGCTTGCCCAAGGTCCTATAGTTAGTGAATGGCAAAACACCCCAAGCCCAGGCAGAGTTCTTCCCACCAGCTGGGCAACCACCACTGTGGGTGCTGTGTTTGCAAACTGCAGGTGATTTCACTTAACTCTGCATTTAGAAAGGACTGTCCCAACACAAGCACATGTATGAATGGAAGTAGTAGCAAACAGAATTGCATCTCCTGCATTGGTTTCAGTACTTTAAAAAGTAGTGCTGACATTACCTCTTGGCACTGTATTATAGAATAGGATTTATTATGGAACTGGACCAAATTCTTCAATTAATAGGCCAAACATAGGTTTAATATTAGTGAAGTCATATTTTTGCACTGCTCCAGTTCAATTCTCCCACAGCTTAATTTGCTACCTGTGTGATTTTTAACAAATGGAAAGATTGTGTGTTCATTTATAATAATTGGCTATATGCTTCCACTAAGTTGCAAAGATTTGATGACACTCAGGAATCATAACAGACCATGACCTAGAAGTTCAATTTCCAATGGTAAAACTCCCCTGACCAAAGTGGATGTTGATGACGAACTAATGTGCTCTGTAGCAATCTGTTTGGAGCATTGAATTGACCTGTAAGTGTTCCAGATACTGCCTGACGAAAGTGGGTTTTATCATTTTCCATTAGCAGCTGCTACAGCAAAATGAATGGCCAGTCCACAAGGGAAATAAAAGTGGTTCCCTCTTCATAAGAGCCTCTGCTGTGAATGTAAACAAAGCCAGCTCCCCTCTCCTCCCCCCTGTGCCACAAGGAAATTTCTACACTTCAGGGCCATGGCCAGCAAATCCTGCCTAAGTCCATGGCATCTAATTAAAGCTTAATGGCACTTAATGGAAGAATTTTCAGAGCAGCAACTATGCACTCAGATTTTGCTGGTGTTGGCTCCCAGGAAAATGGGGAGCTGATGCAAGGGAAGTGCAACATTGAAAAAAGTGATCCATGTCCTGAACACCATCCCTGAGCCCTCCGATTGGTTCTTTTTCATTAAAAGAGTAAGTTCCTATGCTGTCAATACTTTATATACATGTATCTCTAATCTCCCAGCAGCCTCACAAAATAGGTATTATTCCTGTTTTACATATGTGAAAAAATGAAACCTAGAGAGGTCAGATGGGCACAGCTGACAAGTGATAGCACTAGGCTTCCACCTGTCTCACTGGCACAAAAGTCTGCACCTTTAGCAATACCCTGAATCGATCCTCAAGTCCACAGGTCATGGTTAATGAAACGCGGTGTAGTGTGGTGGGAAAAACCTGAGATTTGTTATTAGGAGACCTGTGTTGCAGGTCGCAGGCCAACCACCTGTTAGCTCAGTTTGATTTGAGGCAGGCGTCCAAACCTCAATTTCTTTACCTGTGAAAAGGAGTGAAAACACCTCCCTTATAAATATAGGTAAAAAAAAAAAAAACGGATACACAGTAGAACAAGCAAGTTACTTATATTTAAACAATTAAGTGTTCTAAAGTTGACCCAAAAAGTGAGGTGGTGGGGGGCAGTTTTGGAATGGCAAAAAGAAGTGTACCCTACAACTGGATTTTAAGCACCTGAAGATATTCAGTGACTAACTTTGCCTACTACATATAGATCTTGCAGGAAGTCTCTTTTGCCATTGTAGAGAACTACTTTATCCTTGTTTCTTGCATTTATGAAATCATTCCATGCTGTTTCTACAAGTTAACCACAAGGCTCAGAGTCTCTCCACTTTGGGCATTCGCATCCTGCAAAATAATCTTGTTGGCAAATGCATACATACATGCATATAAGTTAGGTAACAACCACTTAATGTCAGTTCTCCATTGGATTACATTTCCCTCCAGAGAAACAGAAGAATCTAAGGTGTTATACAATGCCTCCCCACCCCACCCCCCAAAAAACACCTTACACCCCTCCTCTGGGGTCTTTTCTTCTTATCTGCTAAATGAAAGCATCACTCAAAGTCCTTTTCTGTGACCTCTCATCTTGCAACTGTCTCCCTGAGTGACCTCATTTAATTCCACAGCCTCAACACTCATGGAGTACGTGTGATCCCTAAATCTCTATCTCTCTCCACAACCTCTTTCCCAGCTCCTAATCTGCATTCTTAGCTATCGTCCAACCAGCAATAGCCGGATACATCCCTGACGCCCTAAACAGAGAACTGCAAAACTAAAACCTGTCCCCCTCTGTTCCTTGTTCCTGTTCAAGGTGTCACTATTCCCAGTCAAGGTCAAAATTAGTAGACACCTCACCTCTTTCTTCCCTCATGCTCTTTATTCAAACCTGTCAATCCTCCCTGCTACCTCACTGCTGTCTATACCTTCCTTTCCATCATCCCTACCACTATTCTAAATGCTTATTATAGCTCATCTGGACTCTTACCATAGGCTCCTGACTTCCTTGCTTTTAGTATCTCCACTATAATTCATTTTATACATTGAAGACCAATTAATATAATTCCTAAAATATAGTTCTGATGTCTTCCACTACTCAAACTGTCAACAGCCATTGCTTGCTGACAGGAGACAGCACAAACTCACAGATGACGCTCCGTGGTCCAGGCGACACTACCTTGCTAGTTCATGGCCACTCTTCCTCGGCATATCCCCATATTTCAAAAAAACAAGACTATTTGCAATTAACACAGGCCCTTTATTCTTCTTCTATTTATGTTTTTCATGCTATTCCCTCACCCTGAAGGCCTTTCTTCCTCAGTAAGGATCTTTTAAACTCTTCTATGTTAGGGCCCACTCTAATGTCCTTTTTCCCGAGATGCCTTCTCCCTTACTTGCATTCTCATTGAACTGCCTCATTCTCACCTGTATGCCCCCCTCAGTGTTCAGCTGACTGCTTGAGGGGGACCCCCGGTGGAGACTCAGAGCCCTCCCTCATTTCAGCTCTGTCCTTTCCCGTGACCCCTCCACCCCCAGATTCTAGCTGCCACGGGCTCACCAGACTCCCAGTTCATTTCTCAACCCAAGCATGGACCAGCGCTGCCCTGGAGAGGTTAAGTTACCACTGCATCTGATAGAAGGATCTGGCAACAATACACTTCCATTTTTTTCTCTCCCAGCTTTTGTTATTTTGTCGTGTATTTGACGGCTACATACATTACAAACCCAACAAGTTATTTCAATGATTTTTTAACGATACATAAGTAACAAGAAAAATACAAATCTTTACATTTACCCAAGTATTACAATTTCTGGCCCATTTAATTTCGGCCACTTTTACCCCACCACTGAGGCAGATCTCACGGAGCACACTCTCTACCTGGGCACCTCAGGAATTTGGATTTCCAGCCCAGGTGGTAGGAACAGGAGCGACTCCTGGCGCTCTGTGAGCCTCGAGGATGGTTTTTCCTGCTGTTTCCAGGTGCTTCTTTCCCAGCCTGAAGACGACTTCTCACCTGTACGCCCCCCTCAGGGCTCAGCTGACTGCTTGAGGGGGACCCCCGGGGGAGACTCAGAGCCCTCCCTCGTTTCAGCTCTGTCCGCTCCCGTGACCGCCCCCCAGATTCTAGCCGCCACGGCCTCGCCAGACTCCCAATTCATTTCTCAACCCAAGGCAACTTCCAGACTCTGCCGAGCTTTCCTCTCCCTTCTCCTGGCCTGGAAATTCTCCACGCAGTGAGATGAGGCAACCAGAGGGCTCACTCGCCTGTCTGTTTCTCATCTCTCGGGACCGCTGCTCTTCCTTACCTCATCCTGAAGTCTTGATAACTGCTTTTCCACGTAGTTGATCCATCCCTTCCGTTGTTTCAAGCAGTAGAGGATTTCCAACTCCTGGCACTGCGTCCTGACGGGAGGCAGCATTCTGTTTTCTCGAGCCCCGACTGTAAAGACCCTTTTCAGCTGTTACTTGAAGGAAGCGCCCCAACAAGTTGGATCCAGCTGACAACTGCAAAGATTCAGGTCCCAGGTGTAAGTAGCCTTACGTTGCAGGAAGAGCAAACTAGGGCTAGTACCACCGGGCAAGGCCACAGTTAAATCAGCAGTTACAATTTTCTCCAAGAAAAGAGTTCATAGCTAAGAATGGCTCAAAAGAACTTTTGATACGTACCTGGAATATTCTTGAGCCTCCAAATCTGTGAGATAAATTCTTTCATATGATCTGAGGACTTGAAGATGCATTTCCTTAATTACATAGAACTTTAACCTTCCAACTAGTTATTTCAAATCACTTTCAGATGTGGGTAGGAGGCAATCACATTTGTGATGGCCCGGCTTTCAGTAAGCCAGAATCCAGAAAACAAACATATATTTTTGTAGACAGCTATATAATGGAGGGAAACGTCCCCTCCTTCCTGTCCTAACTCCCTTCCACCCTTCTTCTTTCCTTTGCATTTTAGCCCCCAGTTTTATCCCAAATTCTAATTCCTAAACCTTTTCTCCGGGCACACCTGGGGTGGTTATCGTGGTTGAGTAGCACAAATACCCCTCTCACATTCCATTCCCATCTTCAGTTTAATAAGTTTTTAACCAATTTAAAACAACTGAAAACCATTCTCTCGTCTACTGCTCTCATTCTGCGAATCTAACAAGTACCATGGCTGGCACTTTGAGGGAAACAGAGACTCAGGTCCCCACGATCTTGGTGGGAAGACAAGGGACAGAGGCAAAGAAGGGTGACCAGCAGGAAAAGAGAGCCAGTGAGACACTGCAAATCACAACCTCCCTAGGGCTTCAGAGATGGGGAGGGATTCCACAGACAAGCGTCTGAGGCTAAAAAAAAGTAACTTGTCCCAAGTTAACACCTAGTAAGTGTCAAAATTAAGATTCTAGCCCAATTCTCTTGGTTGCTAGAGCCAGTATACCATACTGGCCCCAAATGCCTACATTTCTACTATAGTTTGGACCCAACTCCAGATGGTGTCAACTTCTGGATTCTTCACATATTTGTGAATGACAGGTGCATAGACTGCACAGTGTAGGTGCCCAGTTTTGATGCTTAGAGGAGTTTTAGAATTTTTGCTTTTGAGTTTTGGGTGGTGGTACTGACGTTCTTGATGTCCTGAGTTTAGCTATGAACCTGGTTGTGTAGTCACCATATTTCTGGCTAACGTGTATTCATTTGGAGGGACTCCTCTCTCTTCTCAATTATTTAATATTTCTTGAATAATGACATCATCCCAGGACTGAAATGGCTTCACCCCAAGGCTGCCAGGCTCCTCTGAGTCAAGAATGGAGGTGTGAGAACAGGAGAAGGGAGAATGTGTTGCCACCGGGAAGCCTGTGCAATGGCTATTCATTCAGAGTGACTTGAGCAGATCTATGTTAGCAGTTTGGCTGTATAGTTTGCTGAGAATGTCAAGGGACAAATCACAGTGCATTTATTAAGAAAAAAGGAAAATGAAAGGAAGGAAGACAGAGACATTAAAAAGAGAGAGAGAAAAGAAATATTCCTATTCAAGGTTTCAGATTAAAAGGGAAAATCCCTAGGATCACAGCCAATTGTCATGCGAGACATTTTTCTTCCTGATCTATTTTTGGCAGTCAGTTCAACTTCATGCATCATTGTTTTACTTATAGCATGTACAGTAGCCAGAGAGAAACTCATCATATCTTTTCTGTTTGGTGGGATTCTTATATTCCTATGCACGGTGATAAATGGCCTCATCACAAGAATTTTTTTTTTCTCCAGGCATCACAGTGTTTTAAATATCTCTGAATCTATGGGACACATTTAGAAAGAATAGGACTGTTACAGCACACCAAACCCAGAGACCCTGGGACCAACGAGCAGAGCACGGACAGCTGGAGTAGCAGCATTTTTCCAGAGGCTGTCAGTGAGTTCAGAGCCACGGAGACTGAGGAAGCTGAAAGAACAAAGCATGTCTAAGCTACAGAAGCATCCGTTTGGAGGGACATTTCTTCCTCTTCAAGTAAGAATTGTACTCAGTTATTTAGCAGCAGAGAATTGGATTTAATGCGGGAAAAATAATAACAAAGTGACATGAGTCAGTTAAGGGTGTTCACCACTTTACCCTTTATTTTCATTTTAACCTCCTGAAAAAGGCCACGTTTTGTGGCAGAAGCTTTTGCATCACACTAATTCACTGCTTCAGTGGATTTTATCCTTTAGTAAAGATTTTTTTCAAAAACTTGAACTCTTCACAGGAGAATATCTGCGACATTAGAAATTGGCTCACGTTTCCTAGTTTTTCATGAAACAATGACATTTTGTCCTTTGATGCTCCCATCTAACTCCACAGGAAATTTTACTACCGAGCCGCTTTCATCTTTTTCCTGGTTTGAAGATAAATGATCCTTGGTCTCCTTTAGACCTGCATAAATCACAAAGCAATCTACTAAGAGATGCCTGTGGCAAGCAGCCTCAGCTAGAATCAAAAGGACAGTCAGAAATACCCATACTGCTTTACCCAAGGAGTAACAGGGGCAGAGTAATCCAAATACTGCATTCCCTTTTCTCATGCATACAAAGCATGGCACACAGGGGTTGCTGAGGAGCAGGAATTAGCTCATCTCCGACATAAAGCACCATGGCACCTGCTACAGGTAATTCTAAGTTCTCTGCTCTTCCTCACCAAGAACACTGACTGCTGGAAACCAAATTCTTACAAGGAATACACTGATCAAGAAATCCATTTCCTTGGGGGCTTTTTAAGTTATTTTTTATTGTGTATCTTATTAAACAGACAACATTAATGGGATACCAAGCAGAAGAGAAAAAATGTTCCCCCCATAATCCTGCCAGCCAATGAATTAAATTACTTCTGTTTGCCTGGGCAAGTGCATCATTTTTCTAAAAGACCTATTGAGGCAGAGATACTGTCATTCTCTTTTTTCACTTAACAAAGGCACTTTCTTTGTTACACACATAATCTTCCTATTTTTCAGGTATGAAATTGCACCAGGTGATTATACTTATATTTATTTAACTTGTAGCCTGTTGTATAATGAAACTTTGACAGCCTGAAGAAGTGGTTACTAGCCCAGGCTCTGAGAATGACCTGTGAGTTTGAACCCTAGTTCTGCCATTACTGGTGCAGGGACTTTGGGTTGATTACGCTCTGTCTCTAGGCCTTGGATTTCATCTATATCTAAAAATGGGAATGATGCTTAGCTCCCCTTTAAAGGGTTGTTGTGAGAAGGAAAGGAGACAGTGCATGTAAAATCCATAGCATCTGGTGTGGTTCATTGTCAACTCAAAAGATGTTGACCATTTTTATTATTAATAATAAAGAAATTTATTTTTTAGCTGATACAATTATGCAAGAGGAAAAAAGAAATCCTTAAATGTACTGAAAGGGGAAGAT
>JAVKTM010207720.1:0-17773 GCA_032200785.1 Phataginus tetradactyla | reverse complement strand
AGTCTGGAGGCTTTCCCACGGTGAAGATTAAATTTACAAAGCCATCTGCTTTTAACATATGCCCGGAATCATCCCTGTGGCAGACTCACATTTCAGATTTTTTTCTTTTTTCCTGAAAACTTGTTATTATACTTCATTTAAATTCATATTCTTTATTTAAACATGCTATTTTGCTTTAAATTGTAATTTTTGTCCTGATCTAAGATCTAGCATAAAAAATTTTATCCTCAGATGATTTTATTTATCTATTTAGTCTGCTCTTTCCTTTACATTTTAATTTTACATATAAATTGAGATTTACATCTGCATAGCAGTAGGACAGGCTAGCAACATTTCACTACCTTTTATAGCATGAAATGCTAATTTAAGAATATGTACTCAAATACATTCTTGATTAATAATACAATTTTTTAAACAATTCGTTTTCTTTAAATTAAAGTATATATAGTTGGTATAGTCTTGTTTTAGTTTCAATTATACAATGCAGTGATTCAACAGTTACCCATATTATTAAATCCCCCCCCCCCGCAGTGTGGTTTCCATCTGTCAATATAGGAAGACGATGCAGAATCATTAACTATACTCTCCATGCTGTACTGCTATCCCATGACCAACCCGTATTATGATTCAGAATTTATCCTTCCATGATTTCAATAGAATTTCATGACAACATAGACCCATCATTGTCCTGAAACATTCATGGGCACTCTGTCCCTATAGGGTTGAGGGTGAAGGTGCCCCAGGGTCTAGCCTAGGAGTCAGAAGGACTGTCTCTGTATATTTGCCTCTTTATTGAAACACTGTACTGGGCAGCTGGGCGTCCTGATTTGGGACTTCCCAAGAACATTTGGAAATGTGCTATGTATCATGTGTGACACTTCTTCTTAAGACATCTCACTCCTTAGGCCCTCAAGACAGGATTTGAGGATTGGTTAGTTTGTGAAAATTCTTGCATTTATTGCTTACCTTACATTAAGTATGCTGTAGCTACACTTGACTCATGAAATCGAAGTAAACATCCAAAATTCCTTTTTTTCTCAAACCTAATAGGCCAGCTCAGAGTAGGAACATCGGAACATCATATATTAAACTGGAAAAGGCTTTCTTAACATTTTGTCTTTTATAAAAAGCTGTACATTGAAAAGTATTGGATTTAGACCAAAATTTCTATGAAAATTGTTTTGTTTGGGTAAGTGGTTTCTTTGAGGAGACATTCCCCTGAACACAGCAGAGTAACTCTTTCTGCTGTGAACGGTAACAATTTCTGGTGCTGTAGCTCAACTGTGGCCCTCATTCTCTTATGTAATGTGCAGAATTAAAAATATTTAGACCTCCCCAGTACCACCGAAAAGCCCATACTGGCTTTGTTTCCTGATGCAGGTTTGAGTATCTTTTTAATTTTGACAACACCTTTGAGATCCATGATGACATAGAAGTACTGAAGCGGATGGGAATGTCCTTTGGTCTGGAGTCAGGCAAATGCTCACTGGAGGATCTGAAACTTGCTAAATCACTGGTGCCAAAGGCTTTAGAAGGTTATATCACAGGTATGTTCACTAATGCTTTCACATGTGCTCCCTGATGGAATGTCAAACCCTAACTTGTTAAACCTTTCATAGAAAACGAAAGCCCGCCACCTGCCCACCCTGGATTCTGTGCCTCTCCCCTTCCCTTTAAAAAATGCAGCCCTCTCTTGAATTTCTTGTTTAGCATTGCTTGCTTTTCTTTAGATACAAACACACATAAAGTAGAAACAATTTATTATTTAGTTTTGCCTACTTCTTGATCTAAATGGAGTTGTAGTGATATATTCTTAGGTGATTTGATTTTTTCAGTCAACATGATGTGCTTTAAATTCATCCACATGATTTAACGTAGCTGGAATTCATACACTTTTACTGCTGTGTAGACTTCCAGTATATGATTACATCACAGTTCGTTCATTTTACTGATGATAAACCTTTTAATTTCTTGATAATTAACAAATCGTGCTTTTACCATTCCCGTAACTTGTCCCAGTGCCTGCGTGACCTGAGCGTCTGGAGGGGATTGCTGGGTCGGAGATGGGCGCAGCTCAGCTTTACTCCATGACAGAGTTTTCCAGTTTCATTTTTCCAAGTTACACTCTCACCCACAGAGTGGAAATGTTGTTTTCCCATTCAGGTGGATATGAAATGGCATCATAGTTCTTTAAATTGAGATGTAATTCACATAACAGAAAGTACACCATTTAAAGTATACAATTCAGTGGTTTTTACTATGTTTACACCACTTTGCAGTTATCACCACTAATTCTAATACATTTTTATCACCCCCAAAAGAAACCCTCTCTGCATTAGCAGTCACGCCTTGTCCCCCGATTCCTCCCAGCAACTGGCAACCACCAATCTGCTTTCTGTCGCTATGAATTTGTCTGTTCTGGACTTTGCATATCAGTGGACTCAAACAATATATGGCCTTTGTGACTGACTTCTTAGCATAATGTTTTCAAGGTCCATCCGTGCCGTACCATGTATTAATGCTCCATCCCTTCCTGATGCGACTGAATGGATATACCACATTTTGTATATCTGTTAATTAGTTGGTAGGCATTTGGGTTGTTTCCACTTTTTGGCTATTATGAAAGAAGTTGCAGTAAACATTCTTGTACATGTTTTTATATGATTGTAAGTGTTTGATACTGTTGGACATACATCTAGGAGTAGAATTGTTGAGTCATATGGTAACTGTATGTTTACATTTTGAGGAACTTCCAAACTGTTTTCCAAAATGGGCTTACCATTTTATAATCCTGCCAGCAGTGAATGAGGGCTCCAGTTCCTCCACCTCCTTCTCAGCACTTGTCATCGTCCATCTTTTTATCATAGCCATCCTAGTGGATGTGAGGTGGCAGTTCACTGTGGCTTTGATTTGTGTTTCCCTAATGACTGATGATGTCAAGCATCTTTTCATGTGCTTATTGGCCATTTGTATATTGTGCTTGGAGAAATGTCTATACAGATCCTTTGCCCATTTTTAAAGTGGGTTATTTGTCTTAGGAGTTAGAAGAGTATGTTGAGTATACTTGAAAACAAGAACACTGTTTTGCATGTTCTGTAATTCAGAATTTTTTCTCCAATTCGGAAATCTTTATGATTGTCCTAATTCCTCAGACTATGGTATATTCCGCACACATAATTTGGCTGTATAAACAATACTTTTGCCAGTTTCTTTCAATTGTAAGTATTGCCACCTAGAATTTCACATCACTTTTTAAAGGCATTTTAATATTAGTTCTAAGGTATGTAAAATCAAATATAAGCAAAGAGGCAGTTTTTGTTTCGTTTTATGACTTGGGCCCTGTGGTCCCAACACAGGGGTCTGTTGACTGGGGTCTTGTTTCTGTTGGATTTGGTTCTTATTTGGTACCACCCACCTCCTGCAGATGTGACCCCCTCAGCTTGCCCTCAGCCAGCCCTTTATCTTCAGCTCCCCAGCCTCCCCGTTCTCCCCGTCTCTCCCAGAGCAGGGCCTGCTGTTTCATTAGCGGCCTGGTCATACTGGCAGCCTAGCAGGGTCCGAATAAAGGGCTTACTCAGTAAATCACCAGGACTTTATTTTAGCTTATTCTCTGTGCAAAGGCTGGGGTGATCAGGCAGGCTCTCTGGTTTTGATCTCTCCGTGACCTTGTTTGCAGACTAGGATACACTTTCTAGCTAATTCAAAGGAAGAAACGTGTGCCTTTATTGTGCAGAGGGACAGAATGGCTCTTGAGTAAGATTGTGAGACCCATTGTGTGGATCCTATGATAATGTGAAAGAAATGCAGTCTTTTCAAAACCATTGTAAAAAGAAAATTTAATGTGTTAACGTTCAAAAACAAGTAAATAGCTGTGGTCTGACAGAGTTTTCACATAGACTGGTTAATATGCATTGCAGGATTCTGGCTTTAAGTTCATCTTGTACAGACTTGTTCATATTTAATGTATTGAAAGTCTCCTATTCCTCTTAGAATTGAAGTTCTTTTTTCCACAGCTGCCACAGTCAGCCAGTGAAGAAAAAGGTTCACAAGGCCATTCTAAAATTAATGTGGTCATTTAGTTTACTTTTTTCGTACATGGAAAGCCTCTCACTTGGTCACACCAGTGCCAGGACAGCAGAGTACACATTGTTTCATTTTTTGCACAATCATTACAAAACTATTTTTATTAAATGTAATAAAAGCTAATTTTGGCAAATTACATTTTTGAATATCCATTTTGCCTTCTAAGGCAAATCAAAGAATTTATTTATAGGAATGTATTTCTAATGTGCGTACCACCTCTTTCATAAATTCATTGTCGAAAGACCCTCTACTCATTGAATAACATTTAGATCTGATATGTTCTAGCCCCTGCCTACTTTGAGCTAACATTCTAGATAGAGAGACATTATTAAACAAGGAAAATTACAATAAGAATTGATCAAGGTGGTGGGAGAAATATGGCACATACAGAGAAATAAGACTACAGAGATACACCCAGATGATTCTATGCAGAATAAAAGTTATCCCTGTCTCACCCTCATTAAAAACGAGGCAGCATATGGCCTTTTAAAAGAAGGGCTAGTTTGTGTTGTAAAGCAAAGACTACTAGGGAAGAGCACAGAGCTTTGATGGGTAAGAGCCCTGAGTTCACCAGGGGGCACTTGCAAAGATGGTGCGGGGGGGTGGGGGAAGGTTGGGCAAAAATGAGTGTGTCCTTCTCACCGGAGGTATTTCTGGTTTGACTTTCTCTCTGCCCAGTCCTCGGTGTGGCCACCAGCACCGCAGTCAGCGTCTTTGTGGTGAGGAGAGCAGATGGCCAGGGGCCGTACGGCGATCGCTGGCCTCAGTCAGCTGCCCTCCAGAGGTCTTATTTAAGAAAAAAGAATGAGAGCCTGTGACTGGTTGAATTTGAATTCTTTTATTGTGGTACTCTGCCTTCCTGTATTTTTCCTGCTCTTGTTCGATGTAATTTCTTTTTTCCAAGCCAGAGGAACCGGGTTCTTCCTAGGGCAGGAGACTTGGCTGTCCAGCTGCGATTTAGGATGGGCTCATCCCCCAGCCCAGACCACGCGGAGCCGACATGTTCTGTTTCTGCTCTTTCCTGTAGATATCTCCACAGGACCTTCCTGGTTAAATCAGGGACTACTTTTGAACTCTGCCCAGTCAGTTTCTAATTTAGAGCTGACCACTGGTGCCACCTTGTCCCAATCAAGGTACGTATTTTGCAAGGTTAGAAAGGCAGGCCACGAAGCCGTGGCCTCTGTGGACGGGGAGCCAGCATGTGCTGGCCCAGGTCCCGAGCAGCCTTTGGCAGAGCTTGCCCGGGCCCCCTCCTTTCCCATGTCTGTTGTACAAAGCTTAAAACAGATGCCCCATTAATGAGCTTGTGTGCTTCATTGTTTGCTAGCGTAAACCAGGGGTTATGCTTGGATGCTGAAGTGGCCTTAGCAACTGGGCAGTTCCTCGCCCCAAACAGTCACCAGTCCAGCAGTGCGGCCTCTCACTGCTCGGAGTCCCGAGGCGAGACCCCCTGCTCGTTCAACGACGAAGACGAGGAAGATGAGGAGGAGGATTCCTCCTCCCCAGAATAAGGACAGGAGGAAAGCCACGTTTTAATATTTGATGCTCATGTGTGTTTTTAGTGTGAGCTCTTGTTTTTTGAAATGATTACTTCAGTCTTTGACTTTGTTTGCACTGTGTGTTCAGTGAAAACTAGGGAAACACAGTTAGCAAAGTAGGAAGGCTGAGATGATTGAGGTGAAAGGTGCCATAGTGGGAATGAACTCTGAGCAACACAGCAATAGACCACATCGCAAACAAAGCGTGTTTTCTGAGGTGATAGAGGGGACAGTCCCTGAGAATTGGCAGCATGAATGAAGTGCGTTGATACTCCGTGAGGTGGGATCTGTGTGGCCCCCCCACACCCACGCAACCCTCCTTAGAATTGAGATTGCTACAGTCAACAGGCCTTGAAGATCATGTTTCCCTTCCTCGCCTGGCTGCCTTTTACGAGGCAGAAACACAAAAAGTTCCCAGTGGGGGTGAGCTGTACAGTGAGGGATGGAGGTGGCAGTCCTTGTGGCCCAAGGAGCAGGTTGAACTGCTGAACGAATCAAAAGTCTAGTTGAGGTGCTTTATGCATCAGCTGCCTTAGACAGCTTCTAGAAAGGAGCGAGCGCTAATTCTTAAGTACTTAAGTGACATTTAGAATAATTTATAGTAAAACTGAAATGATCATTATTAGCCAATGCATTGGTGCATAGAATTTTCTAGGGCTACTTCTGGAAGCCAAAATAGAATAGCATTTCCATGTGCATTAAATACTTTGCCAGCACTGCCTTTTGCCAGCATTCTAATCTGGAGTTTTACAGAGAAGGAAAATGTACCTATAGTTTTAATCAAAGCTATGCATTTCATATGGCTTTCTCATTTGAAGCAAAACGCAGAAACAAACTCCTGTGACTGAATTGCTTGCTTAGTTTCCTGCAGTAATTGTATGATTTCACCCAGTGTGCAATTTGTGAAAAATGAACCAAATGTTATTACTTTTGTCTTAAAAGTCTATTTCAAGAATATGAACAACAGTGTTTCCTGTACATGTCAACTTTTTTACCTTTTCATTAATCAAAATGACCTTACAGGGTTTATTCTTAGGTAAATTACATTTCAGACTAACCCAATACTCAATGTTTCACAGAAACACCAAAAATGACTGGATTTGTAATGGTGTAGTCAGTACACAGTATGTTGCCTCACAGCCAAAGATGCCGCTAGGAGTCCTGCACCGGTGTGCCCAGTTCCTGCTCCCCTGCATCACGGGGGGCTGTCTGCCCCTGTGGCCAAGCCCCGACTGGTTCACATGCAGGCCTTGAGAAGGAGCAGGTAATAATGGGAAGTCAAATCTTCAGGCCCAGTAGTACACCTGGCCCAAGTCAGGGCTTCTCTAAACCCCATGGGGAAGTGTAGATGCCATATGCTGCCTTTCTAAAGCTCTGCCACTATGCTGACAATGTTAGAGGGCAAATGTTTGGCTAACCCCAAATTTTTATTAAGGCCATAAAAATGAACACACAAAAACATACAACCCTAAGTTCCTTCGAGAAGAAACTCATTCTCTCAGAAATTAAACTAGTGCAGACTCAGTGTTCAAGAGGGCAGAGAGATAAGAGGCAATTTTGAGAACCCTGTCCCACCTGGAGTCCCGGGGCACACCTCTTAGGACGGGCAGGTGGGAGGGTCTGACGGGCCTCGGGGGGGGCATTTCTGAGCTTATTGTCAGCTGCATAGTCAGGGAAAACTGGGTTCCTGCCACACTGGCCTTTGACATGCTGTCTCCTTGACAAACCCCCAACCTTTTGCATCCCTGTACTTGATGGGGGCCCAGCAGGCACCTGGAGAGGCCAAGGGCCACAGCTGGCTTTGTAGTCCTCAGAATATTGCACTACATGTGTCAAGGCCTGTACACCAACACTCATGACAACTGTTTTAATCATAACCACTCCTCTACCAAGTACCAGAATCCTTGCCGGAGTTCTTGGGAGATTGCTCTCTTCTCCCTCTCTCTGCTGCTGTAGAGCTTTGATAAAATATGGGTTAAAAAAAAGGCAACCAAAGACTCTTAGCATTACTGTAGCCCGTCCTTGACCATCCCAGCCAGAGGTACGTGCTGTTTGATGGGACATGGCCTCTCTGTTCCTTAGTAATGTATTTGGGTCACTGTGGGGGACATCAGTGGAGGCACCCTGTGGTCACCAGGACCTGTCATTAGTGTGAAGCCTTACCTGAGCAAAAAGGTGGAGATGAAAGATGAACTCTATTATTCTTCTGTATCGCCCCTAAACAGATCCCCTGGGTCTAAAGGCCAGCACTCAGCCCCAACCCCATGTAGAAATCACTTTGAGTAAATGTTAAGAAATTGTGGTTACTTGAACGTGCCAACTCCTCCCAGAGGATGCTGGTCATGCATGGCTTTTTGGGGAGTTAAGAGGTGTTTTCCCCCCCTCGAGGTTCAGTTTAGCTGTTTCCCTTTCAAGTGCATAATGTCACCCAGTAAACAGCAGCCGTGTTTAGCACTGTGCAGGTGGCACCAGGCCTGCCATACTTGACCCTCGTGCGGGAAGGGCAGTGCTGCCAGGCTTAAGGGCCTAGGCGCCCGGCCAGCCTTGCCCTCCCCCTTCCGCACTGTGACTCTGCCTCATTCACGTCATCTTTCTGCGCAGTGACCAGGTGATGAAAGCGCCCGCAGCAAGCGCTGGTGTAAACTGTGCCTTACGATCCTGGAGGACCTTGGGAAGGGGCGAAGAAAAGGTGCTAACACTGTGACCCTTACCCCTCACTATGCCCACTACCTAGACTGCTTTACAGTGAGCCACAATCTCATTCTTTATAGACATAGTAGAGAGAAAATTTGATGTAGTTTCTGTGTTACCAGGATGAAAGAGGATTAAGTCCCCGTATCATCAATGTGTATGTTGTAACCATACTCTGTCACACTTGAAAAATAATGCCAGGATCATTCCTCAAACACAAACTAGCCCCATCACATCATTCAAATGGAGATATTTCACAAAGAAGTAGCTTGGTTGAGCCACACAGTACTTGAACTTCGCTGTTGGCTAAGCCAAACTCTTTTTGGCTACCTGGGCTGTAGAGACAGCAGAGGTGCTCCAGTGTAGATACAGTGCTGGCCCTTGGGGCGGGCAGAACCTAGCGGTGGGTGTCGGGGCAGGGTCAGCAAAGGAAGGGACCTGCCTCGGCTGTTTGTAGGTAACCACGTGGGAAGAGAGGCCTGCTGAGCCTTAGCAGTGATTCAGTCAGTGAAGAGTGCCTACCCAACATACCTGTGAGGCCGACCTTGAGACTATCCTGCCCGAGCAGCGAGTGTAAGGTGGGGGCTGGACAGTGAAGGTAACGATTCAAGCCTCCATGAAGCATTTGAGTGAATACAGAGCAGAAAGCATCGGAGTCAGCGCTAGAGGGAAACGAGGGGGCGGCGGGGCGGCGGGGAAGAGGCCAGGGAAGGGCCCCGAGGATGTGCCGTTTGTCCCAGATTAGAGGACTGAAAGGTGGACATGCCCGTCCCTCCCCGACGACACCACTCTGCCCCACAACACGCGCATGAAACCGCTGCTAAATCCCAAAGGCCGCACTGTTCCAGTTTTAAGCATGTCTTGGAACCATTAAGGAAGTTGTTGGATACATAAAGATCTTTTATATTAGATACAGAAAAGATAATCGTTTATTCTGCATATGGTCTGACTTTAGTGAAGCTAAAGACTACCTAAGGACCATTTTTCCAAACAGGTTCCCCATTTCCATGCACTCAAAGCAGTGGGCCCCAGGTGCCGGTGGTCCTTAAGATGTATTTGGCAAAGAGCCGCGGTGTGTGTTAGGGGCCCACACCATGCCCTTTGAGAAACTCAGAAATGTGCCTCCCTGCCGTCTTACTCACAGTCGATACCATGTTCAGTTTAACTTTCACACTCAAGCCAGACACTATTACTCAAAGGGAAAGTCTGATCCTTGCTTGAGATACTGCCTTTTTTAAAAAAATGTAAGCTAAATCCCCACATGATTTGTAACATTCCTCAGGAATTAGTCCCTTTGCATGACCAAGATATCTTTGTAAAGTTGTGCTCACATAACTTCTGGTGTCCAATTTTCACACGTCTACACTGTCTGAAAAAAAATAAGGGACATAAGACTTCAGTTATGTCCTGGGAGTCCCTGGCAAGTCTAGAAGCTTGAACAGTAGCAGGTGCCCATTCAGCACGGTCCTGGGGCAGGAAAGCCTGCCATTTACTACGTGTTTTCCATGCGGCTCTCTCAGGCTAGGCGAGCCCTTCCGTCGTTGCTGGCCTCTGCTGTACAGCCTGCAGAATCCAGTGCTATCCCGCCCCTTGCTAGTCCAGCAGGTGGAACTTCATGCTGCCTGCTTGTCCGTGCCTCGGAAGCCAGCGTAGCTCGAAAGTGGGGCGGGACTCGCCCCCTCCCCACCAGTGGCCTCAGGATGGGAGAGACCGTCTCTTCCACCCCACTCATTTAGACAACGAGCCGAGAGATTGACTTGTACAATGGCCCTGTGCCTGTCTGGCAGTGTCTGCGTCACAACCCAGGATTCCTTCCTCCTATAAGGGCCACGTTGCTCCTGAAAACCACCCTCTCGCCACTGTAGCCACTGTCCTTCAGACGCCTTTGGATGAGCGTCAGTCCGCCGTCACACCAAGTGCTAACGGGCCCCAGCCAAAGAGGGACTCGACTCCCCAGTCCTAGCGTGAGACCGTGGTGCCGGCTTCTGGCCTCAGCTCAGAGTCCCCGGGCTTAGGCAGTCACACCAGGGGATGAACATTCCTCGGACCACTCATGACATCGGCCACAGGCAGGGGCATGGGAGGTCGTTACCAGCTCCCCTTCTGTGCACCACACTAGCTGGTTTCTGTTCATGTCTGTCTCAACAAGGTCAGTCCGCAGATCATGTTTGGGTTTTAAAACCCATCTCTTTGCCGTTTCAAGCTCACCATTTTGTCACTCACCCTGCGTCACGCTGAACGTGGCAGGCACCACCTGTACCAAATGGCTTGCTGATTCATTTTGCTTGTTCGTGACCAGGGTCAAGATATTTTTCATACTGAAAAGTCTCTTAGGCTCCAGTTACTTTCTGCTAAAGACTTCTCTGAGCGTGTTGCCGTTGTTTTCCCAGTAGTACCGTGACAGAGTCAGCCTCTCAATGTCCTGAAAAATGGAGCTACCCGTTAGCCAAGTGCACTGATTGCTCGGGAGCCTGAGCTCTGAGGACCACAATTCTGTGAGCTCCTCAAGGGATTTTATCTACCACCACCGCACTTGAGATGAAAAAGATAAAGGCTGTGAGCCCAAATCACATTTGTTCACCTTTTCATTTGGAGATGCTGTTAGGTTTTATTTACAAAAAATACAATTCTTATTTCTGCATGAAGGAAACAGTGGTGCCACATACTTTATGCAGTTTAAACGAGAAATAAGGGGAAAACGCAAACACCACACATGACTTGCCTAATGTAGACTATTAGATTGAAGTACCTAACCTAAAATGATGTACTATTTTGTAGCATCTCAAACTTTGTAAATAGATGCCGTTATTTTTATATGGAAATTTTATAGAAGAGCTATTTCTGTACACCTTATTCCTGGATTTTTTGAAACTGCTTCCCATAGGTAACGGACAAGTCCTAAGCAGCATTCCTGTAAGGGTGGTTCAAGAACCACCTGCAGTAGAATTGACAGGTGGGGGTTCAATTTTTGCATCTCTAGGACCCACACCAGACCCTGAGAAAACCTGGTAGTGGGGCCTAGGAAGCTGTATTTTTAATAAGCTGAGTGATGTTTTGTGTCCATTAAAGTGTGAATATCTCTGTCCATCCTGTAAGAGTAAAAGAAGGAAAGAGAGAAAAAGCATCTGAAATGAGTCTTAAGTTGTGCCTGAGAAAACAATGCACCAGACTGTTCTGTATTTTGAGTGAG
Source organism: Phataginus tetradactyla (assembly GCA_032200785.1). Classification (NCBI taxonomy): domain Eukaryota; kingdom Metazoa; phylum Chordata; class Mammalia; order Pholidota; family Manidae; genus Phataginus; species Phataginus tetradactyla. Next base: position 6,271 of record JAVKTM010207720.1, on the reverse strand, counting down.
ATGTACTATAGAAAACAATAAATAATTTAAAATAGTGGTGGTGCCTCGTTATTAGTGGCCGATGGGGGTTGGTGACCCCCCGAGGCCGTGCCCACAAGCAGCCAGTGGGGGACAAGGGCCCAGCCTCCTCGCCCCGGCCCATGGTGTCCGAGGGGCCACCCCCGGCGCCCGCATCAGGGCTCAGCTGCCGCTCCCTGGGCCGCCGCCTGCTTCCCTCTCGGCAGTGTTCCCGAGGGCGCCCTCTGGGGCAAGCACGCCACGGCCCCGCTACACACCGTGTGTCGGCTATGAAGAAGGGTCTGTTTAGAGACCATGACTTCACATCTTTCTGCACCCAGCCTAGACCTGTCCCTGCCTGCTCCACACACCTTGCAGGCCTGGCCTGACCCCTGCGCGGCCAACAGCCGCTCCTGTCCACTGCCACCATCCTTCCCAGCACCTGGCCTGGGGATGACCCTCCCACTGAATGGCCACATGTGGGAGTTCATCGTTAGAAGGAAATAGCATAAAGGTCTTCACAGCCCAGAAGTGATTGATCTGTAGGTTTTAGGTGAGATACTTTCTTCATCTCCCCTTTATGTGAAAGCAAACCATCAGAGGGAACTACAGCAACGAGCACAGAACACCGTACTCCCACGCCTCACACGGAATTTCACAGCAGCCCCTCAGCACCTGCTCAAGCCACGTCTGCCTGCCTCGGGGAGGGGGCAGCCCCTGCCTCCGGCGCTCCGACTAGAAGAGCAGGGCAGGCACCAAGGCAGGCAAGGGAAGGGCTTGGAGCAACTGGGGATCACAGAATGGGGCCAGGTCTCGAAGAGATGCCAGGACGTGGCTAAGGAAGCACTCAGCTCTACTGCCAGGAAGGAGGGCGTCATCCCGTGGAGGACCGGGTGGGTGACGGCGGTGCCGTGCCTGTCCGGCGCTGGGGTGGAGAGCAGTGCCCACTCCCTCAGCTGCGGTCTCCTGCGTGGTAAGCCTGAGCTGGCCTTGTGTCCTCTCTGCTCCTTCCATCCCGAGTGGCCACTTCTTGCAGCCATTTGGGTCATGTGTCCGAGTATCTGTGGAGTGATCCCCGGGTAATTGGGCCACAGAACACGTGGAGGGTGTGGAGACTAACTGTCGGGAGTGTCGCTCTAGCCATGCACGCGGCCACCAGGCACCATGCTGGCCAGAGAAGAGGCGCAGAGCCTGAGTTGTTCACTTACATACCCAGCTTCAGAGACAACCCTCCTGACAGTCAGCTTGCCTTCCTCAGTTCCCACTCCCCAAAGCCATTTTTCCCCACTCCTTCACACAGGACCTGCTCCTGGAGGCCCACACCTCCTCCATTTCTTTATCTTCTTTGAGCGCTGGCTCCTCCTCGTGCTTTCGCTGTAGGACATCCCCAGCCTTCCCGCTGTCTTGCCTGCGAGGGGGGCTCTGTCTGTCTTAACGTGGGTGACCGCCAGATGCCTGGGAGCTTTCACACCTCTGCTGGCTTGACCTGCCTCCTGAGAGGCCTTTCCAGCTTCTTGCTGAAACTTGCTTCCAGGAAACTTAGTCTTCGAGTGGCAAAGGCAGGCTTGTGCCAGGGTGGGTCAAACCAACCCCATTTAACACAGAAGAGAATTTATCATTCCCGCTTTCTCACTTTCATGCAAATACTTTGGTATTTTTGCCTCTGGGGCACAGGGACCATCATCCTTTTGCTCAGGGGTCCTAAGGTACTTTGACACCCAATGTACTAATAAGTACAGATTTGTTTTCTTCTTCGCGCCCTAGCATTTTACCATGGCTCCCAAAGTCAGAGCTCAATTAGAAATTGTGAGAGGATGGTGCACTGAAGCCCCGAATGATGGTCTTTCAAGGTGCCATCTCCATGAGAATTATTTACAGGTTCTGCTTACAAAGAGACTTTTTAAACTTCCAGAGAGCAAATATTTGTATTGGATCTTCAGTCTGAATGCAACAAGTGCTTTCGCAGGTGGAATAACTAGGTGGGGCTGCTTTCTGTGATGGTCACTGGAGTAGGGACGGGCCTCTGTGCCAGCAGAGCAGCGGTGGCTACTCTGCGCGGAGGGCTCCAGCCCATCCTACAGCCATCTAAAGGATGAATAGTTTCCTCAAGTTTTATAGAAACTTAGTTTTTAAGTCACTATTTATAAAGATGGGAACAAAATTAAGATTTTTATTTCAAAAAAACACTTTGGAAATTCTTTTTAAGAAAAAAATCCAAACATGAACCTAGCACACCCTCTTCAAAGTCAGATTAAGGCATGTCAAAAATAGCATGTAAAGAAGATCATCCAACCACATTTCATACAAGGGGTTAGTCTCCTCCCATTCCACCCTCCCCGGCAAGCCGGCCAGAGCTTGAGGGGCTGCCTGATGCTTGCCTGCGGCTTTGACACAGGCCTTGCCAGTGGGCGGAGAGGCGAGCAGCTTAGGGAGAGGGCTCTGGCGACCTCACCTGGATTCCTGCGTGTATAAGAGGCTGCCTTGTGAGTGACAAGCGCTTAGTAACAGAAGACAGTGCTTGTTAAGGGACAGTACCAGCTCCAGGGCTTCCAGAGATAGTTTCTCAAAACACATTGCTAAACCCTCTCAGTCAAGGCTCACTGTTGCAAGGGCAGCCATTTCCTCCCTGCTGCACCTGGGAACAGGAATACCTGTCTACACATTGATTGTGCAAGTTGAGGACAGGCCTGGCCAAAGAAATACGCTTACTGAGGGAGAGAGCTGCCCCCCATCTGAATCTCTTCTGAAAGGTTTCTCAGAGCCTGGAGGTTGAAGCTGGGACAAGCTGCCGGGGTGGGGCTTGGCCAGGGAGGCAAGTGCCTGCAGGGACAGGCTGGGACCACTCCCAGTCATCAGGACAAAGGACAGACACACACGCAGATGGCAGAAATAGCCTGGGGGAGAAATCCCACAGGCAGAATAAGCAGAGAAATGAAAGAGGGCAAGACCCATTATCATGGCAATGGATTCCTCCCCCAGGCACTGCGGGAGGCAGGGGTCCCCCAGCGGGAGCTGATGACCGGGAGCACCATCTCCTGTGTGTCCCTGGTTTGGTTTCGGTTTTGTTTGTTGAATGCAACAACAGACAAAAATACCAATCTTTGCCCTAGGAGTCCCTGACTGAGGAAAAGTCCTGCAGGTGTAAGTTAAAAGATTGACAAGCCAGGCCATAAGCACCACGAGACAGGAACTGTGGGTTTAGACAGAGTAGGACGAGGGCCTCCGGAAAAAGACCCATACCAAAACTCCACGTTAAACAATCAAGCAAAGCCAGAGTCACATTAATTTCGTAAAGTAAAATATCAAACTAGGAATATAAGCATTCTTCAGTGAGATTAGTTAAAGCTAAAAAGCCAGGAGTAACTTGGCCTGGAATGTTTGAATATCCCCAGACAAGACAATGAGGTCAGCATAGCCCATGTCTCCATTGTGTCAGTTAAATCATGCTTTTGTAAAATTTACTTTAGCCTGCTAAAAGGCCCAGCTTATTTTCTTTAACTTTACCCAGATGCAGCTTTTTCCTCCTTCAGCCCCTAATCAAGTAATTTCCAACCTGGGCAATTAATATGGCAAGCGAGCCCCGTCACAAACAACATAATAAAAACAGAAAAACATCTTAAAGATGAGATTGTATTTAAAAACCCAAGAAGTCAAAAAATAGGTTTCTTAACATAACAGACAATAAGTCAGCCCACCTTGGGAGATGGACAGGCAGTCTTGATTGATATGCACTGAGACCAAGAAGCTGCTATTCTGGGAAAGAATCAAAGCAGTAAATTTCTTGTATTAACACTGCAAAAATAATCCAGAAGACTGATAAGAAACTTAGTGTTTCTTCAAAGATAAGCATTTGGGGACCATTTAGTGGGTCTGCATCCTTAGCCCTTTGTATCTCATCTGCCTATAAATCCCCTAGACGACACACTACCACAGACTCTCGGGTCATCTCCTGGCATAAGCCAGGAGCTCTTCCTTCTTAATTTATCCCTAAATAAAAGCCTCTCACTTGCTCTCCTACCTTGAGTATTTGCGGAGTTCATTCTTTGACTCTGTGAACAAGAACCTCAGCATAAATGAGACTCATTTGAAGACCTTGGAGGGGCTGCCATTTGAGAAACCTTGATATTTCTTAACATATATTGGTATGTGTCCAAATCCCATAAAATAATTCCTCTAGAAATTAAAGATGGCAGCATGAGAGGTGAGCCAGAGAACTCCTCCCAAAACCACATATAATATGAAAATACAGTTAATAAAACTAATACTAAAGGAACAACAGGAAAGAAGGCTGCACCAGACTGCATACACCTGGAGAACAGAGCAGACCTCACAAAACAGGGTAACATACAAAAGCCATCATCCTGCAGAACACAAGTGCTTCCCCCACCACAGCTCACTGACAAGAGGAAGAGAAACGGAGAGGGGAGGGGGTGGAAGCCTGGGACTGCCGAACACCGNCTGCATACACCTGGAGAACAGAGCAGACCTCACAAAACAGGGTAACATACAAAAGCCATCATCCTGCAGAACACAAGTGCTTCCCCCACCACAGCTCACTGACAAGAGGAAGAGAAACGGAGAGGGGAGGGGGTGGAAGCCTAGGACTGCTGAACACCCAGCCCTGGAGATCTGCTTTGGGAGCACAAACCTACATTGCGTGGTGCTCTGGAGATTAGTGGGGTTGGAAAGCTAAGACAGGAGGAATACTTGGAGAAAATGAGAGTCCAGCCATTTGTGGAGAACAGAGATCCACATCTGGCTGCTCTGGGACAAAGGAAAGGTGGGCTGTCTGAGAAGCTTCCTAGCAGCAAGAGGGTTGCAGAAGGGGTGGGGTTTGAACAGAGCTTGATGCACGGGAGAAGGGATAGGTGGACAAGGTTGTCTGGGTGTGCTCTGCCCAACAGGTTGGGAACTTTCAGGAGTTTCAGGTGCTCCATCCCGCTGGCTGGCTACTCAGTTCCAAGGCACCCCACTGTGATAGGCAGTCTGCTGTGCTTTCCTCCTGGACTGCCGGCACTGGCTTGCAAATTGGCAGTCCCTGCCTTGGCGACAGGACAGTCAGAGGGAGGCCCCACTTATGGCAGCTACAGACACAAAGCACAGAGGCATACACCTGTGTGCATGGCCCACTGGTTCTGACAGTGGAGACAGGCACTGCATCCGGGAAGCAGGAAACAGCTCTTTCCAACCCCAAGGCACAAGCGCCACTCCAGTGTGACCTCCGACATCACTCCAGGAGCTGAACAGCTCCAGAAACTAGAGCTTCTGGGCACTAGAGGGCGCCACATAAAAATATGAAACATCAAAGGAACCTGGTTCAAACAAAAATCTCACAAACACCAGAAAAAGGGCCAAATAAAACTGAACTCACCAATCTTCCTGAGAGTTCAAAATAAAAATCATAAACATGCTTATGGAGGTACAGAAAAATATTCAAGAACTCAGGGACGAATTTAAGATGGAGAGTCAATCATTAAGAAATTCCATATCTCAAATGAAACATACAAGGGAGGGATTTAAAAGCAGATTAGATGTCATAGAAGATAGAAGCTGAGGCACAGAGAGAAAAAAGGATCTCTAAGAATGAAAGAATATTGAGAGAACTGTGTGACCAATCCAAACGGAACAATATTCACATTATAGGGGTACCAGAAGAAGAAGAGAGAGAAAAAGGGATAAAAGTGTCATTGAGGAGGTAATTGCTTAAAACTTTCCCAATCTGGGGAAGGAGATAGTCTCTCTGACCATGGAGGTGCACAGATTTCCCAACACAATGAACTCAAGGAAGACACCAAGACATATAATAATTAAAATGGCAAAGATCAAGGATAATGATAGGCTTTAAAAGCAGCTAGAGAGAGAAAAAAGATGACATACAAAGGAAAACCCATCATCACACTATCATCCGACTTCTCAACAGAAACCTTACAGGCCAGAGGGAGTGCCATGATATATTTCTTACAATGAAGCAGAAGGGCCTCGAACCAAGAATACTCTACCCGGAAAAATTATCAGTTGAATTTGAAGGAAGGATTAAAAATTTTTCAGATAAGCAAAAGCGGAGAGAATTTACCTCCCATAAACCACCTCTACAGTGCATTTTGGAGAGACTGCTACAGATGGAAGTATTCCTAAGGCTAAATAGCTCCCACCAGGGGAAATAAAACCACAGCAAAGAAAGTAGAGGAATCAATTACTAAGTAGATGCAAAATCAAATCAACTACCCCCAAAAAGTCAATCAAGGGATAGACAAAGAGTACAGAATATGATACC